>SNQJ01S0183295.1:0-19018 GCA_010110895.2 Picea sitchensis | reverse complement strand
GTATATTATCCATTCATGGGTGTTTTATATGCATGTGCATTGTCCTTCATGTCCAAATACCTTTATCAATATTGCGGTCCAAAACCCATGACTAGGGTTGACATCAATGACAACAACCAATATTCCAACACCTAAAAGGTGCCACATATGCATTATTAAGAGCTATTTATTAGTCTGAGATACATAACATAAAATTTTCATAATTAAAATACCAAAAACAATATATAATGAAAAATATTTTTTACCTATCTTTCCCCATTGTAAACCCTTGGGTAGGGCCAAGTCGGGATCACCATTCAAATCCATACTGGTATATGCATAATCCTTGATCATGACGAGTTGATTTCTCGGCCACTGGAAGAAGACATGACCATATGTAACAGTTGGCATGCCACCATGGCGTGCCATCACGTCTACCCACCTCTTCATCCAAGGATCCTGTGGAGGGGGTACACCCCAATCCACATGATGTAGGTGCAAAACTGGGACCCTCTGTAGGAAAAAGGATACCAAAATCGATTGATATCTGAATTGTTTCAATCGACCGGTCCTGCACTTTGTTAATTTTTTCTTCATCTTTTTGAGGAGGCCCTCACACCAGTTGAAGACTCGGGGCTCCATGCACTCGATAACATACTGGAAATGGATCTGGAAATCCATGTGTGGAGCTGCACTCCCTGCCACACAAGTAATAGTATAGATAATGGTCCTCAATGATAAATCCTCAACATCATTTATGACGACCTTGCCACTATGTCTCTTTGTAACAATTGCGCAACAATGTGCTACAAAATAATCCATTGGCTCACCTCCTCCCGATAGTGACACCCGAGACACCCAATGAGATAATCCAGTCAAAAAATATATGTCATCAATATCTAGAGTGAGTGTATGAAACCTGACATGAAAGGATTGTCCGTTTACGTCACACATTGAGACTAAGTGCTCCAATAGAACCAATTGGGCTCTGATGCCCTGCACTTTGAAAAACTTAAGCAAGTCGGATGCTCGGAGTTCCATGATGGTGGTGGGATCATTTAGAGAAATGTAATATTCCTCTTCATTCTCTCTTTCCCGACTTTCGAGCATGATGAACTATGGAAAATATACCAAACAACAATTAAATATGAATTAGTTCATCAAAAATCCAAAATTGGGGTTTCCCTAGTTCTTTTTCTCTTTTTATTTTTTGAGTTGTGGTCATCGCAAGAGCCAAGTTACTACAGTGTGACATCGTCACACCCTAGCAATGAACCCCCTGCAACTATCTTAGATCATCGCAGTTTCTGATATGGAGAGCCCGAGACGATTTGGAGGCACTCTATCCCTTGGAAATTCACCCATACTCAAATTTTAACAATTAAAACATAAAACATTATATAAAAAGAAAGAGGGGAGGAAGAGCACCTACCTCATGAAAACGGCTCGAGAAATCGTCCATGGAGTGCTCCAAAATAGTTACTTGAATATCGGAGGAAAATGAGGGGTTTTGGCACTAGTTGGGTGAAAATACAAAATAAATGGTAAACTGAACTTGTTTTGACCTACTTAACATATTTTTACCATTTTAACTTAAAATTAAATCATTTTTTTTTTTTTTTCAAATATGTTAAGAACCTAATGAACTCTACAAAGTGTCAATATTATAGGATAGAGGTCTCGTGGATGGACTTTTGATAGGCATCACCCATTTTGGTCGTTTTTGCATGTTTTTGGAAACTCATATGATGTATATGTGTTATTAGGTTTTTTCAGTAAAAAAAGTCGAGCATGGTATTTATTCTTTATCATGCTAGTAAAACTATGAGAATGTAATGGAGTAAACTTTTATCACTTTTTTGGACTCGTAATGGAAATACAAAAAATGAGCCCCCCTGGAGTCCCCTCTCTTTTCAAACTCCCTAAACATGAAAAGATAGTCGAGCAAACTTTTTCTTTTCACGTTCGTAAAAGTTTTTAAAGAAAACATCTCATGAGAGGTAGATTATATCTTTTTTAGTCTCGTTAGACTAATTTACGAAAAATGGCATTTTGGAGTTTTCTTTAATTTTTTTTCAGACTCTTTAAACATGAAAAACCCCTGAGTTTTCATTCTTTGGTCTCATAAAAAAAACATCGAAAGATCCATATGGGACTGAACCACTCCTTCCTAGGGTTCGTTAAACATACTCCGAGGGACTCATCCAAAGCATGAGCTTACTCTTCAAGAATATGTTATCCTCCTCAAGCTTGCGTAAAAATAAAAAGGTACTTGCCAGAAATGGTGGGGGGAAACTGAGAAAGAAATGTATATATGTATTTGTGTTAGTGGAATTAAGTCACTCTTGAACATGACACCCCTCTTCATTACTATATATGGGTTGGGAAATCCATTTGTCTCTCATTTGATCATCCACAAGTATGTATGTTGGGTCCTCCTTGAGTCAATGTTGCTAAGACAATTGTTGTGTCATTCATATGTTCAAGATAAGTTCAACCTAAACAAGCCTTCTACCAATTCGACCATTTGCAGTCCTCAAACTCTTACCATGTCGGCCTTTCCTCAGTTGGTTCCGAATCACTTCATACATTGATCTACTTCAAATCTGTTACATGTTTCATGTCATTGATGGGGGATACATTAAGGCCCTCCTGTGATGGGTCTTTTCCTGTCGAATTGAACTCATTATCCAAGAATCAGACCTAGAAATGATTTATTACCTTGGAATGAGCATACCTCAATGAAAGGTTTCCTTGTTTTCAACAATGGGTTCACATCATTGGCCCTTGATTGAAAACTTCCATCAAGTGTTCGAATTTAGCTCATTAATTCACATTCTTTGGATTGTACTAGAGTACCTTGGGGTTCATTGACATCAATGGTTATTTCCCTCACACTTGTTAATGGTATCCATTAATGATCAGTAATCAAGTGGTATTGACCATGTTCGACTTCAACACCTATAATCACATGGATAGATTCATAATTCAGGACAATGGAAATGAATACCCTAGATACTGTTACATAGATCAAGGTTGTGATGGAGTAATCATAAGTCGATATTGACACATAGATCCACCATGTATTTCTCGTGGCTATGTCCAAATTGGATTTGTTATAGCATAGATCCACAATGTATTTCTTGTGGTTATGTTTAATCATGATGACATGGATCCACAGTGTACGATTGGTGGACATGAATCACTTGACACTTATGCTTAGAGTCACTTGTAATCTAAGTGGGAATTCCTACCTCAATAAATGGTATATTATTTTGAAAATGCTTGATTTTTTGCAGGTTTCCGAACGATGTGCTCCTTGTTCTCAAAACACACATTCTACAAAGTATTTCAATGGTCACATGTTCCAACTTCATACTATGGGGGGAATTCTGTTACACATTATTTTGGTCACCCCCCTTATCACCAATGATATATGTATTCCATACTCCTCTATTCATTGAAGCTACTGAAGAAATACGACTTTCTCCCTGGGGAATAGAATTATCTCTTCTTTCTTAAAACCCTACCAAAGAATATCGTCACACCTTGCCAAATGATAAGGGTGTGATGAACCCTGATCATCACATTCTTCACCATAGTGGACTGTGTCTTTTTCGCAGATTGCTTGTGTTTAGGGTGCGACGATGGTCAAGAAAAGTAAAAAGGTGAAATTCTCGAAGGTTCTAGAATGGAAGTTTCGAAAGGATAAGGTGGCCTTTGAGCGGTTTGGATATCACTCGCTTCTCTGATTTAGTGGGATTATCCTTATATCTTCATCCATCCTTCTTCACTCTATAGAAATAGGTATCTCTCATGGAAAATGTTAGGCTCGCTCATGCATGAAGAATTCTGCTGAAGATTGTACTTGCGATAATTTTCTTTAGCTTTCCAAGTCAGGTTGTGAATACTCTTCAACAAAAGCATTGGATCAAAGGTTTGTGTGTTGAAGAAAAATTCCATTGGAATGGACCTTGCAACATCAAGGCATATTTTGTATTCTCCACTTTCATCAATACAATGCAGTGGTACATTTATTCCCTATAAAAGTGTCCATTTTTATTGTATAATTCCTTGATCTTATGCATAGGTTTCATTGGAATATATATATCGTTGTTCTATCTCTTTTTTGGTCTGTGCTTTTTAACAGGTTCAACATCCCACAAAGCCAAAGATGGAGCAAGGACAATACTAGGGAAGATCAAATGACGTTTAAATTATATGTCATTTCTCCCTGATTGAACTAGTTTACATTACAATGAAATCTAAGGAGAATCTTGTATTATGCTATGTTTTGTTCTAGTTTCTTGTTGAATTTTAGGGATATTAGTTTGTGTCAGCACTTACCGATTTGTCCTATAACAATGTATCAATTATGTTTGTAAATGGTTACATTATAAAACAGTCCCTACACATTCTAGTTGATCACCCTTTCTATCTAGCTCATTTGTTTCATGAAGAATAAATGTATAGTTGAACCAATTCCTCATATCTTGATCTATTAATTTTTAAGAGTGGTCTTTCCATTTAATTCCCATTTCCATTCTTGTGTTAATGTGTTCTACTTAATTTGTTTAAGTTATATTGGCACGCTTTATATTTGGGTTTCAATTTTCAATGTCAATATATCAATGCCTTTACCTATATCAAAACCATTTATTCTCCCTATGATTTTGATATAGGTAAAGGCATTGAAATAGACCATTCAACTTACTTAATAACAATGATTTTATACTACCTTTAAAATCACCCTTACATAAGATTTTATGAAATTTGAAATCTAGTGAAAACTAAGATAGTACTCATTTTTACCAACTCAATTAAAGTCTGGTTGGTTATATGTTCCATGCATGCATATCAGGATCCACATCCATACACTTTTGCGTGTGCCATGTGCTAGTGTCCTATAATTTTCTCAAGCGTCAATGTCTGAATCGAGTGTTTGACATATATTAGGATGTTGAAGAAAATGGTGTTTGAAAGGGTAATGAAGTGTTCCTAGGGATTCTTATCATCATATCAAGTGTCAAAAAATCAACCAGTGACCTTCAGATATCAATAAAATCAAAACAAGAGAAGAAAATGTCAAAACGAACCTCGCTCTGCAAGTTCACTACGCAAGTTTGTTGTGCAAATTCTGGAAATGACTATTTTTGTAGTCAACTTCAAACTCCTTTTATGGATAAATGAAAAGGAATATTTGAAAATGGAAAGAGGTTTTTGTCAAGAAAAAGCACATTCACACAAACCTCTCTCAGTTTCTTCACAAGTGTCATGTTTTGGAATATTCTAATAGATATTTACAACTTATTTTTCAGATTTAAACATTTAATGATTTCCTGTTTTAGTCATTATCTTTGGGCACATATTGAGACAAGATGGATAGGAATTTTCAAAAAATGAAAGGTTTTTCTCAAGAACAAGTTCATATACAAAAACCTCTCTCCGTTTTGTAACATATATCATTATTCGATAGATATGATGTTATATTTGACCCCTATTTTCCAGAAAATTGATTCCTATTTCCTAGCAGGCAGTTCTAAATGTGTTGCTATAATTTTGTAACCAAATCCATCTTTAAGAAGTAGTTGTGATCGACCTCTTAATCTTGAAGAAGAATATTTTCTATATATATTTGTAATTTTGATTGACTAAATAGGTTGGCATAAGCATATAGGATATTTCTTTTGAGCATTTTGTAATCTTTCTAAATTATAATGGAATATCAGTCAAAAGTCAAGAGTTACTCTTACCAGAGATTCTTGTGATGGATTTTTTGAAGTGTGTCCCTTTCTATGTGTATGTAACTCTTATCTTAGCTTTAATTTAAATGTGTGTACTTAAGTGTTTGATTGGAAAGTACATGATCCGAATTCATCCATGTTTGATGCTCTGATTCATAGAAATTAAACATTCCATAAATTTCCTCTAAAGTTGCATTAAGAATTCGTCCTCAGTTAGATGCTCTTAGTGTAATGGGATATTGAATTTCCTTTTCTACCACCACGATGGTACAATATTATTGAATGATAAAACATCATCTTCCTTGCCTTCATTTCCTTCATATCTCTACTACCAATCACAAATATTTCCCTTTGCGGTAAATTTGACTCCATGCCCAATGGATTATTTTTCACCTCTTCCATCAACCACATATTAAAACCTTATTTCCATTTCATATATGGACACTAAGCCTAATACATAGTGAGAGAGCCCTCTCTAGTTTGGAAAGGTCATATTCCAAACCTAAAGTTGGTTTTTGGTTACCTTTGTGATTTTCTTTCCTCAGCCAAAAGCTATTTACGAAGTGATAACATTTTGACGTCGTTGTCGGGGGAGCGAAGGTGAAATCTTCCTTGGGATAAAATGCCAAAGATCATATTTGACTTTTTATGGTGAACATAGTTAAAACACAAAGAAGGATTTATAATTCACTTGGCGAATCCAATCATGCTTAAATCAGATTCAAAGACTCCATTGGGGGACGAGATCCATTGACAAAGACATCGAAGGACATCATGGGAAAACCAGGTATCAAATATTTAATTTTTTCCAAGAGATATTATTATTTTTCATTAGTTACCTCTTTTCCTTTCCTCAACATGTAAAAATAATTTGTCTTTACCTATCGAATCCTAATGATGATCAGAAATCTACATTTTTATATCCTTCTTCTAAAGTTGTAAATACATCTCATGTTCCTTGCATAAATGATCTTGACCAAGATCTTCCATTCAAATTATATGATGTACATGATCAATGTGATAAGCCTCAAGATACCCTAGAAAATATAATATCTCCTATGATTAATCCTCAACCCTCCAAGATAAAAGAGAGATACAAACCACTTCAGTTACCTCATATCCTACATGATTTTCCTCCAAATAACTATAAACACCTACCTCTATTTGATGGAGAACCCGATAACCCTAGAACTGAGAAACATATCCATGCTTTTGAGAATTTTGTAGATTTATTTGAAATTGAGCATGATGATGTTTGTATGAGAGCCTTTGCTCAATCATTGCAAGGAGATGTTAAACATTGGTTTAGACACTTACAACCCAAGATCATTAGCTCATGGGAAGAATTCAAGGATGATTTTCTAAGGTTCTGGGGTGAGAGGAAGTCCTTGGATGAATACCTTTTTGAGTTCAGTGCCATGAAAAGACATAGCAATGAAAAAATATTTATGTTGAGTAGGAGGTTTTCTAATTTGTACTATAGGATTCCTAAAAGGATCAAACCTTCAAAAGTTCTTGCTCTATTTTGTTATGCAACAACCTTCCATCCAAACTTATCTATTCTTATAATGGAGAGGAGCTCTGCTACCTTGCAACAAATATTTAACGATGGATGAGAAGTGGAAGATAACCTTGAAGCTTATGGGAAGCTTTCAGAATAGATTCAAAATGAGGAGTTGGATTTTGTAGAACATGAGAGTGACCATCAACAAAAAGTAATTGATCTGAATTTTGAGTAGAGGGTTAATAAAATCATGCATTTTCTTGAATTTTTTAATGTTGATGTATTTGCAGAGGATAATGAACAATTTTGTGATCCACAAGTTGGTGTCCCAAAACATTTTGCTGCTGATTTGAGTTTTAAGACTTTTCATCATGAGAAAAATGTTGATTTTACCATGATTTTGTTTGAAATTTTTTGTGAAGAATATCATGAAAGTGAACCTGCAAATGAGCTTGTTGGAGAGCAATTTGATGTCCCAATGTTCTTGATTGATGACATTGCATATGTGTTTGATGTGAATAATTATGATGAGTATGATTATATGGAGGATTTTAGCAGTCAAATGTTGCAGCCATTGGACAACTATGAATTTGAATATGGAGGAGATGACGAGTTAGTGTCAAAATCAACCATGTCTTTCGTGCCAACAAAGGTTTTATTTAAGAAATATTATGCAAATTCTCATCCCTTTTATGACAGTTACTAGTTAAGCTTTTATGTAAACAAAAGAGCAGTGGGAGGGCTAATACAAAGTCATATCAGTTCACATATTTTTTAGGATCCTTTTTTAGTGTTCTTGGAGTCAGTAAGTGACCTCAAACATTCAAACTTTTCATTTTTTGTCAATATTGAGTTTAACTACAAGTTTTTATTTGAGTTGTCATTAAGAAAGTATTGCATTTTATTTCTGAACAAAGATATCATTCTTGTAGTTCAGAAATGGCACGCTTGTCAAACCTATAACAATAAGTTTCGATCTCATCCTCCTCATCTCTATCATGTAGATTTTGTTGGTCCATTTTCTGAATCGGGAATTGACTTCATGACATATAACCATCACTCGGTCGAGGGGCATGGATAAATAATTCTAGTTGTGGATTATTTTAGTGGGCCGAGCCGATGCTACATTTGATAACACCGGGAAAACTGCAACAATGTTTATATTCAATCATATACTCACTATGTTTGGTGTCCCCCAATCCATCATCATCGACCATGGCACCCATTTTTCACATTTTTATGATGTCTGATATTACTGATAAATTGGGTTTATGGCATGAAAACTAAACCCCTTATTATCCACAGGCCAATGGCCAATTTGAAGTAATAAAAAAAGTTTTAACTACTATGCTTCGATGGATGATAGGGATTCACAAGTCAAGTGGACACACAATGATCTTTTTGACATTATGGGCATATCAGACATCAGTTAAATATGCTATGGGATCCACTTCTTTCCAGTTAGTGTATGGTATCAAAGCCATTTTTTCGATTGAATGTGAAATACCATCTTTGAAACTTGTTGTCAAACTTCTCCCCAACACCGCAACCAAAGAAGAACGTCTCTTGTATTTAATGCAATTAGATGAGACTCGTCATGATGCTACGTTAGTAATAGAAACCTAAAAGTGAATCATCAAGGCTTAGTATGACAAACATGTTAAACCTTGTGTTTTTTCTGAAGGTGATTTGGTTCTTCTGTATGACCAAGATCATGATTTGTTGGGGGCAGGTAAATTCGAGCCCATGTGGCATGGCCCTTACATTGTTAAACGATTTTTAGAGAAAGAGGCTTACGAGCTAGTTGATTACGATGGAATTTCTTTGGGAGAACCTAGAAATGGGATTTACCTAAAGAAGTACTATGCTTAATTGTTTTTTGCATAAGTGATTTATACTTTAATATATCAGACTCTACTGTGTTTTTTGTTGTTTCTTTTTCTGTCCTCAAGATGATTACCTTTCCTTGTGCTTGGTTTCCATATGTCGATGTTCTTGTTACCCTATATTGGATTTGTTGACAGTTCTAGTTGCAGTATTCAAAACCTAGCGTCTGCTGCATGAACAATCTATGCACCTTTGGACGAGTTGATCAGTTTACATGGTGTTTGACTTAGTCGCGCAAGTAATAGCATTGTGGAATACATTGTGGTTATTGAGTTATTAACTGACACCATTTCAATTGAAACTCATCATCTAATTGTATGTCTTGATTCTCAACTCGTGGTCTTGCAATTAAGCATCGTTTATTCCATCTGAAGTCTTACACTATTATGGGTATACTTGAGAATTCGTCTCTTGGAAATAAATTTTTATGACATTGAATATCAACATATTCCTAGATATCTAAACATATTATCAGATGCATAAGAAAATTATGATTTAGATAGAAATTTCTGCCATTTATAAATCCAAACACACACACATAAAGAGAACTAAGCCGATAGAATTATTTGTATTATAACGTCAAAACTTACAAAACGTGTGTCTTGAGACCAAAATGTTGAATCACATAGCTTCATATACATATGCATCATGGATGCTCCTCGTGATAACAAACCACTGACCATGCTACATGAGGGAGAAATCGACCTATGGATGTTGAAACGCCAAAATTATGGTGTTTTTAATGTCGACGTAACTCATCCACAGTGATATCAGGGATATAAACAGTCAACCCCTCGAGGTTGTGTTTGATCTCCTTGAGATTATCAACTGCTACTCCTCGACCTGCCACTGCAACTATCTCTCCACACCTCTGGATTGGAGATGATCCTGGAGGCCCAAAAGGCACCACATCTTCATTATTAAGAGCTCTTGATTAGTCTCAGATACATAACATAAAAAATTCACATTTAAAATACCAAAAACAACATATAATGAAAAATCATTTTTACCCATTTCTCCCCATTATGAACCCTCGGGTAGTGCCAAGTCGGGATCACCATGAAAATAAATCCTGACATATGAATAATCCTCAATCATGATGAGTTGATCTCTCAACATATGGAAGAAGACATGACCATATATAAAGGTTGGCACACCACCATGGCATGCCATCAAGTCTACCCACCTATTCATCTGAGGATCTTGTGGAGTGGGGACACCCCAATCCACATGTTGTAGGTGCAAAACTGGGACCCTCTCTAGGAAAAAGGATACCAAAATTGACCCATATCCAAATTGTTTCAATCAACTGGTCCTGCACTTTGTTAATTGTTTCTTCATATTTTTGAGGAGGCCCCTCACACCAGTTGAAGACTTGGAGTTCCATGCACTCAATAACATACTGGAAATGGCTCTGCAAATCCATGTGTGGATATGCACTCCCTGTCACAGGAGTAATAGTGTAAATAATGATCCTCAATGATAAATCCTCAACATCCCTTATGGAAACCTTGACACTATGTTTCTTTGTACCAGTTGTGCAGTGATGTGCTACATAATAATCCATTGGTTCACCTCCTCCTCTGCTTCCCGATAATGACACCCGAGACCCTTGATGAGATAATTAAGTTAAAAAATAGATTTCATCAATCTCTAGAGTGAGTGTATGAACCCCGACATGAAAGTCTTGTTCGTTTACATCCCAAATTCAGACTAAGTGCTCCAATAGAACCAATTGGGCTCTCGTGCCCTGAACTTTGAAAAACTTAAGCAAGACACACTCCCGGAGTACCGTGACGATGGTGGGATCATTCTCGACGATGAAATATTCCTCTTCATGATATATTTCCCACCATTTGAACATGACGAACTATGGAAGATCTGCCAAACAACAATTAAAGATGAATTAGTTCATCAAAAATCCAAAACTGGGGGTTTCCCTAGTTCTTTCTCTCTTTTTATTTTTTGAGTTGCGGTCATCACAGGGGCCAAGTTTCTCATAGCGAGACATCTTCTCACCCCAACAATGAACCCCTGTGATGATCCTATATCATCGCAGTTCCTAATATGGAGATTCTGCGATGATCTGGAGGTGTTCTATCCCTTCAAAATTGTCCTATAAACTCAAAATTTAACCATTAAAACTGAAACAAAATCTATAGAAAGAGACGGGGGGGGGGAAGAGAACCTACCTCATGAAAAAGGCTCGAGAAATCTTCCATGGAGCTCTCCAGAATCATCTCTTGAAGATCGGAGGAAAATGAGGGTTTATGGCACTTGTTTGGTGAAAATACAAATGAAATGGTAAAATGAACTTGTTTTGACCTATTTAACTTACTTTTACCATTTTAACTTAAAATTAAATTATTTTTTAATATTTTTCACCTATTTTAAAAACCGAATGAACTTTTCAAAGTGTCAATATTGCAGGATAGAGGTCTGGCAGTTGGACTTTTGATATGGATCAACCATTCTTGGTTGTTTTTGCATGTTTTTGCAAACTCATATGATGTATATATGTTGTTAGGTTTTTTCAGTAAAAAATGTCAAACATGGTATTTATTCTTTCTCATGCTCGATAAACTATGAGAATGTAATTGAGAAAACTTTTATCACTTTTTTGGACTCGTAATGGAAATATGAAAAAGGAACCCCCCAGAGTCCCCTTTAAGCTCTTTTCAAACTCCCTAAACATGAAAAGATAGTCGAGTGACCTTTTTCTTTGCACACTCGTAATTGTTTTTCAAGAAAACGTTTCATGAGTGGTAGATTATCTCTTTTTCAGTCTCGTTAGACTAATTTACAAAAAATGACATCTTGGATTTTTCTTTAAGTGTTTTTCAAACTCTCTAAACAATAAAACCCTTGATTTTTCTTTCTTTGGACTCATAAAACAAGCATTGAAAGGACCATATGGGACTGAACCACTCCTTCCTAGGGTTTGTTAAACATACTCCCAGGGACTCTTCTGAAGGAGGAGTGTACATTTCAAGTATATGTTATCCTCCTCAAGCTTGCGTAAAAATAAAGAGGTACTTGCCAGAAATGGTGGGGGAAAATTGTGAAAGAAATGTATATATGTATCCGTGTTAGTGGAAGTAATTCACTCTTGAACATGACACCCCTCTTCATTATTGTATCTGGGTTGGGAAATCCATTTGTCTCTCGTTTGATCATCCATAATTTTTCATGTTGGGGCCTCCTTGAGTCAATGCTGCCAAGACAATTGTTGTTTCATTCATATGTTCAAGATAAGTTCAACCTAAACAAGCCTTCTATCGATTCATACATCTACAATCCTCAAAATATTACCATGTCAGCCTTCCATGTGTTAGTTTTGAATCACATCATACTCTGATCTACTTCAAATATGTTACATGTTTCATGTCATTGATAGGGGATACATTAAGGCCCTCCTGTGATGGGTCTTTTCCCGTCGACTTCAACCCATTATTCAGGAATCATACATAGAAATTATTTAGTACCTTGGAACCTGCATGCCTCAATGACAAGTTTCCTCGTTTTCAACAGTGGGTTCACATCATTGGCCCCTGATTGAAAAATTCCATCGAGCGTTTGACTTCATCTCATTAATTCACATTCGTTGGATTGTACTAGAGTACCTTGGGGGTCATTGACATCAATGGTGATTTCTCTCGCACTTGTTAATGGTATCCATTAATGACCGGTAATAAAGTGGTGTCTACCATGTTCAACTTCGACACTTGTAATCACATGAATAGATTCGTACATCGGGACAATGGAAATGAAGACAATAGATATTATTACATAGATCAAGTTTCTCATGGAGTAATCACAATTCTGTATTGACACATAGATCCACCATGTATTTCTCATCTCTATGTCCAAATTTGAGTCGTTATAGCATAGATCCACAGTGTATTTCTTGTGGCTATTTTAAATCATGATGACGTGGATCCACATTGTACGATTGGTGGTCATGACTCACTTGATAGTTATTCTTAGAGTCACTTGTAGTCTGATTATGTGAATGCCTACCTCAGTAAATGATAGATTATTATGTAGATGCTTGATTGTTTGCAGGTTTTCAACCAGTGTGCTCCTTGTTCTCAACACACACAATCTACAAAGTATTTATGTTGTCACATTTTCCAGCTTCATACTGCGGGGTGGATTTTGTTACACATTATTTTGGTCACCCCCGTGATCACCAATGATATATGTATTTCTTACTCCTCTGTTTTGCGAAGCTACTGAAGAAATAAGACTTTCTCCTTGGGAAATAGAATCATCTCTCCTTTCTTAAAAACCCTACCAAAGAAGATCGTTGCACCTTTCCAAATTATAAGGGTGTGACAACCCATGATTGTTGCATTCTACACCACAGTGGACTGCGGCTTCGTAACATGTTTCTTGTGTTTAGGGCGCGACGATGCTCAAGCAAAGGAAAAAGGTGAAATTCTCAAACGTTCTAGAATGGAAGATTTGGAAGGCTAAGGTGGCCTCCGATCAGTTTGGATCTCACTCCCTTCTCTGATTTAGTGGGATTATCCTAATATCTTCATCCATCCCTCTTCACTCTATACAAATAGGGGTCTCTCATGGGAAAAGTTAGGCTCTCTTATGCATGGAGAATTTTGATGAAGATTGTACTTGTGATAGCTTTGCTTTAGATTTCCAAGTTAGTTTTTGAATACTCTTCATCAAAAGCATTGGACCAAAGGTGTGTGTGTTGAATAAAATGGCCATTGGAAGGGACCTTGCAACATCAAGGCATATGTTTTATTCTCCGCTTTCATAAATATAATGCAGTGATACATTTCTTCCCTATAAAAGTGTCTCCATTTTTGTTGTATAATTCTTTGATCTTATGCACAGGTTTCATTTGAATATATATATCGGTGTTCTCTCTCTTTGTTGGTTTTTGCTTCTTAACAGGTTCAACATCCCAGAAATCAAATTATGGAGAAAGGACGATACTAACGTTCAGATCAAACGACATTTAAACAGTATGTCATATGTCCCTCATTGAACTATTTTACATTACAATAAAATCTAAGGAGAAGCTTGTAGTATGCAATGTTTTGTTCTAATTTCTTGTTGAAGTTAGGGAGATTAGTTTTTGTCATCACTTACCGACTTGTCCGATAACAATGTACCAAATCGGTTTGTAAATGGTTACACTATAAAGCAATCCCTACACATTCCAGTTGATCACCCTTTCTATCTAGCTCATTTATTTCATGAAGGATAAATGTATAGTTGAACCAATTCCTCATACCTTGATCTATTAATTTTTAAGAGTGTTCTTTCCTTTTATTTCCCATTTCCATTCTTGTGTTAATGTGTTCTACTTAATTTGTTTAAGTTATATTGACACGCTTTATATTTGGGTTTCAATTTTCAATGTCAATATATCAATGCCTTTACCTATATCAAAACCATTGATGCTTCCTAATAACCCAATCATGTTTAAACCATTTGTTTGGCCAGGTCATTATTTACAACAATTTACCAACCTATTGTGACCAACCCATAGTTACTAGTTTGATTGTAGTACTTCTCATTGAAAATGTTCCTAGAGGAATAATCTAAGATCCTTAATCTTGGAGACCTATGGTCATCACCCAAAGGTGGAACACATTTTGTTGTTTTTATATTAGAGGCAAGAGACCATTCAATGTACTTAATAACAATGATTTTCTACTTCCTTTAAAGTCACCCTTACATAAGCTTTGATGAAATTTGAAATCTAGTGAAAACTAAGATAGTACTCCTTTTTACCAACTCAAGTAAAGCCTTGTTGGATACTATAACAAAACATAAATCACATTTTTAACCAACCTTGTTATAAATTGAACTAATATTCACTTAAGGATTCTGATCCAAAAAATCAAGATTCTCATGCTAAGCTACTTTCTTAAATGATTCTCAAACTTTGTCCTCATCCGCTTGATTCTTGCTCCATCTAACCCCTTTTTTCATATTACATCTCTATGGATGACTTATACACAAAGGAAATAATTATGATTACATAACCAATTGATAATATCCATATTCATGATAAAGTACTAGGTATCCCCATGACCTCCACAATGTGGTTATAAATAAGTTACGTACAAATGAAGTTATTTAGTCTAGTGAATAACTATGTAGACTACACAGTGTGAGTGGGCCTAGTAATTAAGAACATGTGTTTCCTTTTAAGAGGTTACAAATTAAAATCTAGAAGGGGTAAGGTATGTATACCTAGACTCAACCTAAGGGGTAAGGTATGTATACCTAGACTCAACCTACCAAAAAAAAAAAAAAAAAAAAAAAAAGAAACCAAAATTAGTAAACCCTAAAATTAAATTCATTATTATTAATAATTTCGATACTCGGACATTGAATTTGTATTCGAACTAAATCTCAACTTACCCCAAGCCCATCTCAATGTCGTTCAAGCCCATGTCGATGTCATTCAAGGTCTTGCAATAACCGTGTCGAATTCGAAGACCATCCCACCATTCAAGCCCAACATGGTCAGAGGCAGGGTGCGTTGTTTTTCAAGGCTGGACACGTTGCAGGAATCAATCTCATAACATTCCTCCACCTATCGCCTATCGAAAGAGCCCGAATTCCATCTCCACTTGGATCCACAATTTCCATCTATATTACTCAATCGGCATCCCGCAAAATCTTCCTCTACGGTGCCTGGAGTTCATGGTCAGTTGCATGAGCTTCCCCATATCGAAAAACCCGCAGTGCCCAAGAAAAATGTCTTTTTGCCCATTTTAGCATTTTTCCCATTTAAATTCCAACCCCCTGTCCCCAAAAGAACCGTTTGTCTTTTGCCCGTTTTAGCATTTTTCCAAATTTAAATTCCATAATTTCTAGGGTTTTATTTGCGACCGAGGAGCTTCAAGGATTCTGTTGCGTGGTTTTTGGACAGATATAACATCAATACCATCTTCAAGAAGGTGGTATCTTAGTAGTTTTATGTTTAATTGAGTTAATTTTCCTAACAAAAACAATTTTTCTTTCTATCCAGTGTCGAATTGAAAGTCCAAGGGATTTTAAGGCATTATCAAGTTTTAGAGTTGTTGGTGGTATATCAGGCTTTAGGGTTTTGTCAGATGTCCTGGATCTGCAGATTCTGCATTGTGGGGTAATTGGGAGAGTTCTGGTAATATTGGTTCTGTTAGACAGAGCTGCGACTCATGTTCTTTAATAGTTATTTTGAGGGTCCAAAGGATGATTTTGACATTGAAGGTTCTGATTTGAGCAGTAATTGGAAAGATTGGGAGGATTCAATGGACGAATATGTCCGCAAAAAGAACTGTATTGATTGTACTATGGTGCTACTTGCTGTCAACGATGGGATGAATACTTTGCAGGTGGAACCTAAGAATTTTAAAGACACTGCTTCTTACATGAAGATGTATCAGGATTTGACAAAGGGAAGGCCTAATGAGGACAATGCAACCTTTCTAAAAGGCCAGTTGACTGGGTCGAATTGTGGATTGTATGCCCTTAATGCATACAATCCACATAAATAGATGCCCTTCATTTTATGCCCTCAATACAATGGATGGTTGGCATAAAGCTACTTGGGTTCCGGCTTGCTATGAACCTGTTAATCTGAATGAATTAATTGACTATGAATATGAAAATTACATAAACATTTGTTGGGACGTGATTGAAGCAACTCGGGTTGAACACAGAGATACTACTTGTGATTTAGTGTCATGTTGGGACGTGATTGAAGAAACTCAAAAAAAACAGAGGACAATAGTTGTAAATTACCTACATCTATCATATGAAAAAAACAGCTTTACAGGAAAATAACCTTTTTATGGGTTAGAGAAACGATGCTTACCTTCAACCTTTACAGGAAAATAACCTTTTTATGGGTTAGAGAAACGATGCTTACCTTCAACCTTTATAGGAAAATAACCTTTTTATGGGTTAGAGAAACGATGCTTACCTTCAAGTATTGTGGTGTGTTTGTTGGGCTATGATATGTTAGGTTCACACTATCATAGAGTTGTTCTACTTATCAGAGTAATGGAGATCGGTCCATGGTCCATGGTAATATAAGCCAGTTAGAATCTTATATCCAGATATCTAATTTTTGAGCCAATTAGAATCTTGTATCCAGATATCTAATTTTTGTTCGCATTAAAGATGTTTTTAAGATGTTATATTTCCTGTTAGTTTGTATTTTGAGTTTTGATAGTTTTATGCTCGCAGTAAAGATGTTTTTAAGATGTTATATTTGCTGTTAGTATGTATTTTGAGTCTTGATAGTTTTGTGCTAGGTTCCAGGAAATTCAAGCTACATTGAAAATGTTTGTAAAGTGTGAATTTGCTTAGTATGTAGACAATAGTTTCTCTGCCATTGGTTTTTGATATAGTGTGTTGGTTACTCACTTGTTTTTTTATGATTGGTGTGAGTGTTTGAGATAGTGTGTTGGTTACTCACTTGTTTTTTTATGATTGGTGTGAGTGTTTGAGATAGTGTGTGGTTACTTTTTTGTTTTTTTACTATTGGTGTGAGTGGTAGCTGTAAGATAATCTTAGAGTAGATACTCCACCCATCATCAAGGACACATAAAGATCAAATAAACATTTCACATGAAAGACTTTGCATCATAGTTTTTGTTTTAGATTCAACTTGTATTGAATATTAAAGCATAATATTGGTATTGTCTATGTCTTGTATAATTCAAATTTTACTGTAATATGAAAAACATTATTTGAAATCATTTTTTTTAATATCAGTGAAACATTTATTAAAATTATAAAATTATAAATAGATTCTATTTCAAGCAACATATATTAAAAAAATGATTATTTATTATGGTCTCTAAACATGCTTTTATTGTATTCTAATGGGAAAATTTTTGGTTCAATACTTGGTCATATGCCCCAAAACTTGAAAATTCATTTTTTCCAAAGTCCAAAACACCAAATACCATATGTTACATCCATAGGAGTAAATAATTGTTTTGGAGACACATCAATCTCACACTAAAACAACCACCAAAACCATGTTATCACTAATGTCAAACAAAGATAGAGTTGACTAAGTTTCATAGATAAAGTGATGCAACTATACAACAACACTAGAAATGTTGATGAAACCACCCCATGCATAAGGATGATCCACCTTCATTTATTTGTAAAATTGTGTAAGTAATCTTCTTTGAGGCTACAAAGAATTTATTTTCATTTTTGTTTTCTTCTCCACACATGTTAACCACTCCACATCATTTATTTAAATCACATTAATTTCAAGCTACATTACTTATTTATTTAAAGTTACACTAACTTGCATTTTTTTTTTTCTTTTGTGACTATTTATGAGGTTCCATGTGTGGCAAGTTCTCTATGGGTAATTACTTTGATTTTATTTTATGGCATATTCTCACAATACAAGAAATGTAAATGGTTTAACAAAAAATAATATCAATGCTAAAGTAATATTTAAATATGTATAATAACAATGTGAACACACATACACACAACTTAACATTATCATGTGTCTTTCTTTGAATGGTGCATCGATGTGTTTGTCTAGAGAACATACCAAATAGGCAACACACTCTTTTTATGTAGGTGCACTAAAGAACTTGAACATTAAAAAAAAAAAATTGGCATTGAAGTGAACGAGACCAATTTTGATACATTGGTTTGTGAAACAAGTGGGAGGCACACTACCAAGTATGAAAACATTTAATGTAGGAATTCGTGAGAACAATATGTACAACATTTACTGTTGATACTAAGAGGGGGCTGAATTAGTATCAATTACAATTTAAAACCTTTTTCAACTTATACTTAAACCATTCAACTATATCCAATGACCAATGAATAATAGTATAAGAGTTACACCAATACACCACAATACACCATGCACAATATATGATAAATAATC
>SNQJ01S0183294.1:5498-24516 GCA_010110895.2 Picea sitchensis | reverse complement strand
CCCCCCTCATTATCTCATTTTCCGCTAATTACAACCCCCTCACATATCCCATATTCATTTTGCTCATCCCCTGTTCTGATATTGATTGCAACTAAGAGAATTGCTGTGTTAAGTGGATGGAGTGGCAGTGTCTTGAGTGGATTGCAGTAAGGTTTTTTTTGGGTTGATTTACAGTTGGTTTTTGTTGTCATTGAGCAGTCACCATTTATTCTCCCCTTTCATTATATCATATTTTCGCTCAATACAAACCCCTCACATATCCCTGAACATTTTTCACCCCCCTGCTCATTGATTAACATTAAAACAATTTGTATGGATTGGATTGCATGAGTCTAATACATTCTGAGCCATTCTATTTCATATTTTTAAGGAGTTGTCATCTATGGTTATTTAAAAGAATATTTGCTAATTATTAACATATGCAGGATGAATTTTTTTAGTCGGCGAAGCCATGGCCGAGGAAACAGAGGTAGAGGTAATTGGAACTGAGGCCCAAGAAGGCCTAGGTTCTCTATACAATTTGATGCTAATTCAGAAGAGCTTGGCCATTTGTTTCAGGCTAGATTCTTTAATTGGATTGGACATGGAATAGTCCAATCGAGGCCTGAAAGGCCTCCTTTCCAAACCCCTCAAGCCCCCGACATCCCTATGCCTCCTCATGTCTCTTTACAGCCTGAAGTCCCAGAAAATGATGGGTGGCATGAGATTGTTCACCCAACATTGTGGCTGACCAAAATTAACCTTGTCTTCTCCTCCACCTTTGAACCCCATTGTCCAAGCTGCCCCTAACCACTTGAAAATGCAATCCTCCCACACCAGCAAGAGATTGAAGACTGAATCCCACTAGGCATTTGATAAAGAAAAATCTACTGCTTCCCCTTCCTCACCCTCCGATGACTCTGACAAATCCGTGTCTTCACAGATGCATTTTAGGGATGATTGTTCCCATGTGATCAGTGAGATAAAGCCTAAAGGCTCTGCCCAGCCCAAGGCAAATTCAAGAAATTCAAGAGGTGACAACAACGACCAAGAAAGGGTTGCATCACATACTGGAAAATATGAATTTTGAATTTTATATTGTTTATTTTTTTATGACAACAAACTTCAGGGATTTTGGACAACATGTTTTATTTTGGATATATGAGTATTATTTTTGAAATAATTTCAAATTTCATGAGCTAAAATTTCCAAAAGTAAATATGTTGATGGGAGGCACATGGTGGTGTGTTTGCTTAACTAATGGATTATGTTATGATGATTATGATTGTTATGAACTATAGGGAGTCACAAGGGGTCCCACCTACTAGTTATTATTTATATATGAGCCTATTATGATTATTCCTCCCCCCCCAGTTGAGTCTTTAGTTAACTTAACTAATAAGTTGGTTCAACTACTTCAACCAATCCTAATTTGTTAAAAGTAGAAGTAAGGGGAGAAACAAGAGGAGGATAGAAGCACAAAGCATGCTCCTTGAGTTGATGTTGAGATAGTTCAATTTTCATTCATTCATATATTCATCATAGCCTAATTCTCTTTTGTGATAGCAAGGTCTTATTGTAGACAACAATATTCAGGGATGAATCAAATCATTCAGACACTTGTTCTTCAGAGGTGTTGATCTATCTTTGATAGTCTGTGTAGACTTGTCTGTTTGTGAATTAATTTTCATGACCGACAAAGCATAATATTGTGCAGAGTCGAGTGGGAAAAAATCTGTGGCAAGATGATCCAACTTTTAGAGTTCAGTTTTGGTTCTCTGTCAGAGGTCCTTTTGTATGTTCCATCGGGGATTTCTAAGTTTGAATTTGATCCAAGATTTCTGTGTGATGTTTTGTTAAGACAATGAATCTTTGGTGAATTGGAATGAAATAAAGGATTGCTTTATGCCTCATATATCTTGAGTATCATCTTGGTGTCTTTGCTTCTGTTCTTACATTTATTTCAGCAACTGATATGTTCAGAAAAATACATAAAAAGAGAATTTCTAGCAAGTTTTTTTGTTGATAAAAGACTAGCCTAAGCACTTGTAATTAATACTTGTGAGTTAGGATATATATTTTGTTGGCTATAAACATAGGGTGATATTCATGTTTAGCCAAGTAAAGTATGAAAATTATTGAATAAGTTCAATTCATATCTTTTCCTCAATATTTATTTGGTGACCATACTGGGAAGATCTTCGATATCTCTTTGATAAAATTTTTATACTCGATTTTCATCGATACATCTTTCTCTTTCTGTTTTTGATTCTTTGACTGTTTTGCTATTAATGATTGTTCATGTTGCAAGGAAGCCCAATCTTGAGCCCGTCTCCAAGACTATACCAACATTGATTTGAACCTATTTCATACTATTTTAGACACTGCTAGGACCCATGT
This sequence comes from Picea sitchensis, assembly GCA_010110895.2. Classification (NCBI taxonomy): domain Eukaryota; kingdom Viridiplantae; phylum Streptophyta; class Pinopsida; order Pinales; family Pinaceae; genus Picea; species Picea sitchensis. Next base: position 22,137 of record SNQJ01S0183294.1, on the reverse strand, counting down.
TGAGCTTAACCATTCTTGGGCAGCAATTGAAACATATATTAGTATTCAAGAACAATTGGAAGCTAGAAATAAGCAACCTAGAAATCAACAGTAACATTTTTCTTTCAGTTTTGGACTTTCTTTCATGTCCTTAGATTCTCGTGCTTCTAGAAGAAGAAGAGGCTTGTCACCTGAAATCAATCCTATTGCTGAAATATGAAGAAGAAACGTTGTGTTATCTGCCCAACCAAGCGTTCTAAGGAGAACTTTATATAATTCATCTAGCTCGCCTTTCTTTCCCTCATCTATCATCCACAATATGGGATCTAGTGGTGGCTCTGGTGGCACTAGAAGTGCCCCATCTTCCCAATATTCATTGTCATCAGTGATTGGTAGCTTGTACAGCCACCAAATCCATGTCCAATCTACTACAAACCCCACCAATGTCATTAAAAATTCTGGGCTTTTTTCAGTTCGAGGAATATTCCACAACCACACCATGACATGTGTCCTCTCCTCTTAACCTAGCTCCCACTACTTGTCCAATTCCAAAATTTAAAGAGCATTTGCCTATTTTTTTAGGAAATAACACTGCTAGTACCAATGAACACCTAGTGGCATTTTCTAATGCTTGTCATAACACAGGGGCCAACGATAATGATACTTGCATGCGCCTATTTGTCAATTCCTTGAAAGGGAAGGATACAACCAATTTTTTTAACCTTCCTCCTAATATTTTTTCTACCTGGGAGGAATTGATCTACTAGTTCAGATCCACTTACGGGCAATCCAAAAGCCCTGCTGAGAAGTTAAGGGAGTACAATAATGTCACGTACAAAGATGGTGAGACCATCATGTCTTTCAACTTGTGTTTCACTAAGTTGTATAATCAAATCCTCGAACTTATACACCCTCAGAACCAAGCCTCCTTCATTCATTACTATAATGCATTGCCTTATGCTTACTGTCATAGGCTAGAAGAGAAAGCCATCGATAATCTCAGTTCTACTCTACACACTTGTTCAGATTATGAAGAACATCTTGAATGAACTTGTCTACCCCAGGGAGAATCAGTTAGACAGACATACATGTCCACTCTCTTACAAATAGTCAAGGAGGAATCACTCCTCCTCCCCCCTCTTCCAAATACAATATCTTGAATCAATTGGCCAACATCAAAGCAGATGCAACCCTCCTAGACATGGTTGTCGTCCCTGAACAACAGATGCATCTGAAACAATTCATGGAAGGAAAATCTTCCATTGTAGCCAATCTTTCCGAAGAGGTAGACTAAGAGGATTATTTTGTAAATAAAGTAGGTGTACATAATTTTAGATACCCTGTAAACACCCCCTTTCTATATTTCTATAAAGATCATGGATACAATTGCCCATTGTTGCCTCATTGATGGCGATTCGGGCCCAAGTGTGATGTCGAAGATTATTATGGAAGAGCTAGGATTGTCTTGTACAAAAGAAAATGCCAGAAGCATGTTCTCCTATAATATTCTACAACAAATAACCATAGGCGATATTAATGATGTAACCTTGGTTTTATGCACTCATCATGAGATAAAGACAACCCTCAACATTCAGGTGATTGATATGCCTGTAATAAACTATTCAATTATCTTGGGGAGAGATTGGAAAGCCCTAATAGGTGGATACCTCTGGCTTGATGGGACACATTTATCCATTCCTCGAAATGGAAATAATATCATCATCCTTAGAGAAGGAATAATTTCACCCTACATAGAGAGTATTCCCCAATATAGCGTAAACTATATCGAAGAAGACCTAGGGGTGTATTCCATATTCACTGAAGAGGATAATATTCCTTTGGAAGGAATTGATTTAGAGGATGAGTTATGGTGTATGCACTTCGATGGTTCACACTCAAATGAGGGTAATGAGGCTGGTATTATCTTGGTTTCCCCTACAGGAAATATTCAGAATCTGTCATACAGGTTGGAGTTTGATTTCTCAAACAAAGAAACTGTATTTGAAGATTTAATGTTAGGCATTGAGAACACCCTTAATCTTGGTTGTGGTCACCTTTCAGTTTTCAGAAATTTTGAGCTTGTTGTGAACCTGATACATAAGACATGCTCTCCTAGCAACAAGCTAATGGAAAAATATTCCTAAATTGTTTGGGCACTTGTCTCAAACCTCCTATCTTTTAACATCACTCATGTTAAGAAGGAGTTGAATTCAATAGTTGATCGATTATCTGTCTTCGCAACCTATCCTACTCAACAAATCTTGCCTCACTGGCCCGATTGTGCTTTCCAATCTCTGCATCGTCCATACATTTATGAGAATGAAGAATTCTGGAAGGCCATCCTTAACAATGAAATCAATTGTGCTGTCATTCAAAATGAACCCCTCCAACTGGAGGAGATTATATCTATAGAGAATAATAAAATTCCTGAAGGATTGACTCCTCTTGAGGGTTCATTTTCCTTGAGTGTTGTAGGAAAAAAAGAAAAACAAGAAGAAGAGGAATTATAGCTGAAGGTGGTTGAAGCCATATCCATGAAAACTATGACACCTGGATCTTCAACGAACATTAAAATAAATGTCCATGGTTTTGATGAAGAAGAGATGGGGTCTACTGAGTTACTTGGTGGATTTAAAAAGGTGTTTTCTTGGTTTAATGTGAATCTTCGTGGTTTTGATCCAAGTCTTGTTCAACATACCATGAAACCAGCTAGGCAAAAACAAAGATTGGTTAACTCTGCACTGAAAGCAACCTTTCGTAGGGAGTCGAGGAATTTCTCAAGGACTAAAATGTTTTTTTTAGTCCACCCTAAATGGGAACCTACTTCAAAGACCATTGATAATATTAGAACCTACATTAGTCTTCAAAATTTTAGGCAAGAAATTATGAGAAATCCTTTCCCCCCTCTCAGCATGAAAATATTTCTGCAACAAGTTGTAGAGTTACACTTGGAGCCCTTACTTGACAATTTGTTTGGTTACAATAAAACCAAAGTAAAAGGGGAAAATATTCACAAAACCACTTTTATTACAAATTTCGATACTATGTCTTATAGTTGCCTGCCTTCTGGCTTACTTGATACCAGTATCACCTTAAAAAGGCCTATACACACAACTTTCGATGAATTGGTCAGTCTCCATGTTTATCTTGATGATTTAATTGTATGCATCAAAAGGCTGATAGTTACATCAAAGTGTCAAGTGTTGGGTCATTTCCAAATTACTTTTGTCTTGGATACTAACTAAAAAATTTAATGAAATTATAGAGGAAATTGTTATCTCACAACACTAACAGTCCTCACTTGAAGTATTGCGAGGGACCAGCGTGAAAAGTTTTTTTTTGCTGATTGGATCTTTCTGTATACTAGTAGCTTAGATTTGTTTTCAATTTTTTGTGCTTCCTTTTTCTGCCTTACGACACTTTGACTTTTGCTTTCTGAATTTTCATTTTCATTTTCTTGCTACATTTTATTTCTGTCTTTTACTGTTGCTGTTTTAATTTCTGCATTATTACTTCTGTTGCAATTCTTGTCTTTATCATCTCTTAAGTGTTAGGTCATGATAGAATGCTGGATCAGTTCTTCCATAGTGACACCCCTACAAAATCATTGTTTGTTGATAATGATCGAGCTTACACAGTTGTTATGATCTCTCCTTTGAAGGGCCTTTAAATTTGTTACATGTTTTCACTGCTATCTTACGAGGAATTGGTTGTTTCCCGCTTCTTCTTGCCATTTATTCATCCATCGAAATCTTAAGAGAAAATCTACAAGTCTCCCTCTTTCAAGTTGAGAGCATATTACAGTCAAATGATTATGCATACAGTGGTAAAACCCCTCATAATTAACATTTTCATGAGTTATTCCCAAATTCCCGGTCATCTCTCCATTAAATCCTCTCATTTCCCCCTATTGCATAATCATTCGAGTCAAGTCTTATTGAGATTACCATTCTTGGTCTGTGAAACCATGAGTTCTGAGTTCTAATTTGTTAAAAACAAATTTCTCTGTGGATTCTCCAGTTTGTTGATGATTTAAAATGTCAACGTAATTTCACCCGCAAAGTGTTTCTAAAGCCTGTTATTATATACGACTAAATAATTCTAGTAGGTGGGACCCCCTTGAGCTTTTGAAGATCAGATCTATTCATTTTCAATGTTACGATGATGTGCTACAAGGGTTCACATGGATGATGAGAATATGGTTGTCATTGATATGAGTTAATCTTTGGGATGTTGTTCCTTCATGATACTACCACTTGCTATTCATTTATGGTATTTGTTCTTATCTCACTTGCACAACAAATATGTTACTGAAAATTGCAGATTGTTCCTTCATGATACTACCGCTTGCTATTCATTTATGGTATTTGTTCTTATCTCACTTGCACAACAAATATGTTACTGAAAATTGCAGAAAGGCATTTTGAGGAAAATCAAAATACTATATATGATGCAAAAGAGCCCTAGCTTTGCAATACTACATGCATAAAGTGTTTGTTGATTATTGTCAGACCTTAGATAACAAAGCAATGGCTATATATATATATATATATATATATATGGTGGATATTTTGGTGGCACATTTTGGCAAAGTAATAATACAATGGTTATGCTATGGTTTAGATTGATGTTGATCATGCCATGGGTGATGATCTATATAGGTTCATTTAGATTTTATAGTGGTCAAGCAGATCTATATAGGTTCATTTAGATTTTATAGTGGCCGTTTATTTATTTGAGTTATGTTGGGAATATAAACATGGGTGGCAAATTTGGCAAAGTAACAATGCAAATGGTTGAATTGTTATATGAAACTTGGATTATGTTGTGTTTTGTGTTTGATATTATCGATGCATGGATTGATTAATGTTGTTAATGGGGACTCATCAAGTATGTAATCGGTGGAGTAAATGTGAGATGGGTGGAGGCTTAATGCATTTAATGCATGCCACATTTACCCTTCTAGTTGGCTACCACCCTAGTCAGACTATTGTTTGATCAGACTGTTGTGTTTGCGCTCGAAATTTTTGGTAGGGTAAAATCGCTTCTGGCCAATTTCATCTTGGTGTTTTTCGACAACATGTATGTCTTTTGACATTCTTTGAATTCACTCGTTATGAAATATTTTTACTCCGCTTGTGTGGGTTTGTTTTGTTTTGAGTGCTGCAACTGGGTGGAATTTTGGTTTAGAATGGAAAATGGATGGTTCTGCTTATAATTGTTTGAATTCATTAGAGTTGGTGGTATCTTGGGTGATATCTTGTTGTCTTCATGATTCTTGGGTTTAACTAGAGATCCATTTTCTTATTCGGCCCTATCAAGAACTGTCTCATGTTCAATCGCTATAAAATGCGTATCGTGCTGAATAAAGGAACATAACCTCTTACAAATTCTTTGAAATACTTCTGCTGTAATGGCATTGTGTGGGATATTAATGGACAGTGAAATAGTCAAATACACAATAATTATTACTAGGTCATCTTATTGTTGGTTGATGCATATATTCTAATGAAACACATGTTATGGATTTTGATTAACTTCTACGAACAATAAACATCCCCCGCCTCCTCATTATCTCATTTTTCACTAATTACAAACCCTCACATATCCTATATTCATTTTTTCACTCCCTTTGTTCTAATATTGATTTCAACTAAGAGAATTGATGTTGGCGTGGATGAAGTGGTAGTGTCTTGAGTGGATTGCAATAAAAAATTTTGGGTTGATTTATAGTTGATTATTGTTAAGATTGGTTGAGAAACAGATCATTTCTTTTCTCCCTTCTTTAATCATATTTTTGCTCAATACAAACCCCCTCAGATATATCTCAAACATTTTTCACCCCTCTCATTGATTAACATTAGAAAAATTTGTATGGATTAGATTACATGAGGCTAATACATTCTGAGCCAAATTCCATTTATTTTGTGAGTTTTCATGCATGGTTATTTAAAGACTATTTGCTAATTATTATCATATGTAGGATGAGTTTTTCAGTCGAGGAAGCCATGGATGAGAAACAAAGAGGTAATTGGAACTGAGGCCCAATAAGGCCTAGGTTCTCTATCCATTTTGATGTCAGATGAAGAGCTTGGCCATTTGTTTCCCACACTAAATTCTTTAATCGGATTGGACAAGGAATAGTCCAAATGAGGCCCGAAGGGCTCATTTCCAAGCCCCTCAAGTTTCTACATCCCCTGGGCCTCCTCATGTCTCTTTACAACCCTAAGTCCCTGAAAATCATGTGTGGCATGAGATTGTTCACCCGACAGCCTTCTCAAATATTGTGGCTTTCAAGCAAACTTGACTTTGCCTGCACCTCCACCTTTGAACCCCATTTTCCAAGCTGCCCCTAACCACTCACCACTACAATCCTCCCACTTAAAGATATTGAAGACCAAATCCCACCATGCACTTGATAAAGGAAAGATATCGTCAGCCTCTTCCTCACCCTCCGATGACTCTGCAAAATCCCTGTCTTCACAGATGCATTTGAAGGATGATTGTTCCCATGTGATCAGTGGAGATAAAGCCTAAAGGCTCAGCCCAACCCAAGGGAAAATTTAGGAAAGTCAAGAGGTGACAACAACAACCAAGAAAGGTTGCATCACAGACCGGGAAATACAGTTTTTGAGTTTATTATATCTATTATTTTATGACAGTTGACTTCATGGATTTTGGACAACATGTTTCATTTTGAATATGAGAATTATTTTGAAGCCAATTTCAAATTTCAAGAGCTAAAATTGCCAAAAAGTAAATATGTCATGGAGGTATAAGGTGTGTTTTCCTAACTAATGGATTATGTTATGATGATTATGATTATGAACTAGAGGGAGTCACAAGGTGTCCCACCTAATGCTTTATTTATCTATGAGCCTATTATGATTATCCCCCCCTCCACCCCCCAATGAAAGTTAGTTGAGTCTCATGTTAGCTTAACCAATAAGTTGGTTCAACTACTTCAACCAATCCCACTTGTTAAAAGAAGAAGTAAGGAGAAACAAGAGGAGGATGGAAGCACAAAGCATGCTCCTTGAGTTGATGTTGAGATAGTTCAATTTTCATTCATTCATATATTCATCATAGCCCACTCCTCTATTTTGTGATAGCATGGTCTTATTGTAAACAACAATATTCGTATGAATCAAATCATCTAGACACTTGTTCTTCAAAGGTGTTGATCTATCTTTGATAGTATGTGTAGACTTGTCTGTGTGTGAATTAATTTTCATGACTCCATTAAAGGATATTGTGCAAAAAGTCGAGTGGAAGCAAGTAACTGTAAGTGTCGATCCAACTTTTTAGAGTTCAGCTTTGGTTTTCTTCTAGAGGTCCTTTGTATGTTCCACTGGGGATTTCTAAGTTTGACTTAGGTCCAAGATTGCGGTGAAGTTTTTGTAAAGACAATGAATCTTGGTGAATTGGAATGAAATAAAGGATTGCTTCATGTCTCATATATCTTGAGTATCATCTTCGTGTCTTTACTTTGTTCTTACATTTATTTTAAAAACCGAGTATGTTCATAAAAATACATAAAAATAGAATTTCAATCAAGTTTTTTTGTTGATAAAAGACTAGCCTAAGAACTCACAATTAATACTTGTGAGATAGGATACATATTTTTGTTGGTTATAAACATAGAGTGATATTCTGCCTACTCTTTACTTTGTGCCAAGTAATGTCTGAAAATTTGAGTAAGATCAATTCATATCTTTTCCTCAACACACCTCTAAGTTCTGTGATCTACATTTTTGACCATCAACCATGTCTCAGGTTCGCTCCAACGTATTTTATTCATCTTGCATTCAAGTCCAACCGACTGCCTTTATACACTTAGTATATTTTTTTATCATCCATAATGGCGAGTTCCTGGGTTGATGAATTTTTTTTATATTCAAACTCTCTCTCGTCTTTCCCCATTGTTGATGCTTGAGAGAGCAACGATGAATACTACGATTGCAAATGATTGCTAAGAGTTATTATTTAAATATATTAATAATATGTGCTAGTAGGTGGGACCCCTTTGTTTAACTTATGGCACCATGATGCATAAACAATGCCTATATTTTGCTTTGCCTATGTATTGGCTACAAGTACACAAATTTCTACTAACCGCTTTCTTCAAATCATACAAATATTTATGGTAATATGTGGTGGTTGGGTGATTAAAACAAGGAACAATATGGTTTTGATTATCTCTCATGAAATATGATCATGCTTTTAGATGAAAGATCTACACTCCAGTTTTAATGTCGATATTGTACATTTTCCATAGAAAATATTGGGTGATCTCGACCCTTGCTACTATTTTTATGCGCATTGGTTGAGTTGCAATTGGGTTGTGTTACTGGCAAGTTGTCATATGAGAAAATTTGATAGTGGAAAGGGGTGGCACACTTTGCAAAGTGTAATATGGAAAGTTTGGATATTTGGTTGTATTAATGATTTTGAATGTAGTGGTATGGTGAGTTGGCTAGTGGGCTTGGCTCGTACTAAGATATGAATGAGGTTCTAAAGGAAAAAGTGATGTGCAGTGAATGCATGTCACTCAAACTCACCTAGAGCCAACCACCCTATTCATTATTTAATTTCACTGTGTTGGTTGTTGTTGCTCCGCTTTTCTCGGTCGTGGAGGAAGTATACAACCTTTGTTTTTCTCCTCAAAATCTTTTATAGTATGGGTTTCTTACTTTTCCATCCATGACATTTTCTTCCCTTTAAATCAAATGTTGGCTTTGGTTGCTCGAGGTCCCAGTGTGATTCTCAAGATGTTATGATGTTTTTGAATTGTGTGTTTATGGTTGCATCCTTGGTTTCCTCTGGTGGTTGTTTTGAGATTGTTGGCATTAAAAAATGGTCATGGTGTCCTTATTGTGTGTAATTGTTTGTAGGGAAATGTTGAGTAAAAGTTGTGTCTGAGCCTACCTTGCCTATGGTTATGTATTATGGGTTTGGCCTCCCTATTGAAATGGTTATCTCAGCCTTAAATTTGGGTTTTGTGAATACCCCACCTATAGATTGATATTATTGGTCTCTGTGGCTAGTGTACCCACACCATATTTTGACCCTATGGATTTTTAAGGGAAATATGACTAAAACCTTCCATGCCTTATCCTAGAAAAACCCTTAGTTGTTGGCATAATTTCTTGTGACCTCATTAATACCGGCTGATGGTGAACGCTATAATGATATGAGAACATTACTTACCAGATTTTGATGGGAGCACTATTCGCATCATTTTGGTTGGGCACGTGTTTTTATTTGGTCACTCATTATGTCGTATTGAATGTATGTTATTCTAATTTGTTCTTTCGAGGTTACACCGCTATACAAAGCTCATGCATTGATAACAATGTTGCATCATTGTTTTATTACTGCGGACCCATTATAATAAGGCACCTATGGAATGAGTTGTTTGTTAAAAACCCCAAACCTCTCTCGCTAAATTTCCCCGCTGTCTCAATTCTTAGTGTCATTGGTTTATCTTGAACCCCACACACACAAGCAAAATGTTATTACTCCAGCTTTTGAATTCGTTGATGAGAGCAATTCTTCTTGTTCTACATTTGGGCATGAGCTTAGTTGGTCCCTTTCTTGGCACTATTGTGGAAAGGGAGTTCATCCTCACTGCTCATTGAAAATTACATTTGTTGAAGCTTGTGTTCTCAATAACAAATGTTATTTTTCTTGGTTCAATTGTTATGTTGATTGTTGTTAAATAAAACCCGTGTTCAAAATGTCCCAGTCTGAATCGAAAGTAATGTCTTAATAAAATTAGAAGAAGTTGTGAATAGAAGCTCGTGGTTAAATTAATGATGGATATAAGTTTGTTGGGGAGCACTGTGCGTGACCCTGTTGGATTTAAAGGATTATTACTGGGGTTGATGTTATGAATCGTGGCTCAAAGACTATTGTTATTTTCTTGTAGTGATTATGATGTTGTTCGTCATTTTTGTTATATAATGATAATATGGTTACAATGGTTACCATGGTTAAATAATTCTGGGCATATCAAATTGTTTACTGTGTAAAGTAATTTAGAGGCCAACAAACAATTTTGTTAAAGAATGCATCGGTTTGGATTATTGTTTTGGAAGCATAATACTGTTTAAAATTCAAAATTATGGACAAAGATAAATTTTGATTGCATCATAGGTAACATGTTTGATTTATTTTCACTTGAACAGTATCCGTAAGTTTCCTTACCATTCTTCCATTTTTTCACTAATTACATTCCCTCCACGATCATGATTTCACTTATTGCATCCTTGTTATGTGATATAAATTTTAAAAGAAAAAGTCTGCGTGGAAGCGAAAGATAGATAACATAGCAAGGGTTGAGGACTGGTATTCTTGATATTTTTATACACATTTAATTGTTTGGTTAATTGTTGAACAATATTCGTATATTGATCCCCTATCATTCAACCATTTTTTTCTAATTACACTCCCTCCATATTTCCCATGAACCCTATCATTCCTTGTTCACATGTCAATTAATGAATGATGTGTTATGGATGGATTTGCATGTATCTCGTGTCTATTTTGGAGACAACTTTTGATTCATGTAAGTAGAGTGCCATGTATGGTTTATTAATAGCTTCATTACTGAAAAATTATTGCTACAAGATGATCTTTTTTAGTAGAGGCAGTAATGGTTGAAATAATAGAGGCAGGAGAAATTGGAATTGAGGCCATAGGAGGCCTAGAGTTTCTATCCATTTTGACGCTGATCCGAAAGAATTGAACCAACTGTTCCAAGATGAGTTCTTTCATTGTGTTAGCCATGGGATAATGCACCCTCGACCAGAAATACCCCCTTTCCAGCCTCAAAATTTTCTTGGCATTCTCGTTCCTCCACATGTGTCTTTGCAGACCGAAGTCCCCACAAATTATGATTAGCAAGAGATTTTCAACCAACTTGTCTCTCACCATAGTGGTTGGCCCATTATGTCATTTCATTTACCACCACCTGTTAATCCCAATGTCCAAATTTCCCATGCAGTTCCACCATTTCAGTCTTCACATGCCAATAAGAGATTGAAAACTGATATTCCCCAACCCATGCAAGACAAAGGAAATACAACTACCTCCCCTTCTTCTCCCTCCACTGATTCCTCAAAATCTATTTCTTCTCGCCTTCATCTAAAGGATGACTTCTCCCATGTGATCAACGAGATACAACCCCAAGGGTCCAATCAACCACGGGCTACTTCGGAAAATTCCAAGGGAAACAACAATGAAAAAAGGAAAATTGCCTCACAAAGTGGCAAATATGGTTTTTAAATTATGTTTTATATGATTTCAGTTGATGAGGACAATGCTTAATGGTTTTCAACATTTTTGGACAGTAAGCCCTATTTTTGATATTTTATGGATAATGTGGATATATATTCTTTTTGAATATGGTATAAATTATTGCTGATATTTAAATATCTAGTTTAAAAAATATTCAAAAGAGTTACAAGGGTGGCATATGGTCAAAATTATCATCTTTTGTATGTTATATTTCATGATTTAAAAGGAATATTGTTGGGCCTGATATATGATAGGTTTTATAATAGTAATTAGATATTTTTTCCGAATGTGTAAATGTGTTTTTCCTATTTTGGAGAAGCTTTTTGAAGAATTTTGTGCCAAAATGCTATGATCTACATGAGGTATGCATAACTCATGTTTTATTATTATTTCAAGTATAATTCAACATGATTTAATGATTTCAAAGAGATAATTCAGGATCTGTGTGTCACAGGGAAAAATTGCAAGGCATTTTTGCATCCAACACTTCGTCCGATACTCCATCTGGACTATTACAGGCAACTAACTTAAATATTAAATTGTGGGAGCATGAAGTGGAATATGAAAAATCTGACACATGGGTTTGTGCACAATATGCCCAATTAGGTCCTTCAAGGCCGTTTCCAGAAATTCTAAATGTATTGAGAGCAGTTCATGGTTTTCACTTCTGCATCTGGTACTGCATTCGGTACTCCGTCTGACACTTCATCCTGCACAAAAATGATGGGCGACTTGGTGGTTATGGTATTGACGGCCAGTGATGGGTGAATCAGGAACATGGGTTTTGCTCGTGCTTCCCCCCTCCAACTACTAAACTCTTGACAACTTGGTTTGGGTTGTTGAGAAGGGCGATTATTGGCTTGCTCCATTTCGGCAGTTAGGGCACCATTAATGTAATTTGTTGTTTTTAGAAGTGGTTCGACCCTCCAGTGTTAGACCACTTGGTCTGTAAAGATTATAAATACCACCATGGTGGTTATACAATGGAGAGGAAGTGAAGAAGTTGTGTGTTAGAGGAAAAATACAATTTCCCTCTGTTCTGCCATTTTCATTTTGCCAGAATTGTGTAAAACCCGCGTTTTCAGTTTTAATGGTGAATTTGTGTTGCTGAAGTTCATGGTGTGCATTTGAAGGGTAACCACGACTTGCTGGGGGCCCCACCAGCAGTTTGGGTAACTATTCCATGAATTTTCTTGTAGATTAAGTAGCATAAATGTCTTTTTATTTTATTTCCTGTACATGAAATGTTATTTTACTTCTTTGTTATTTAATTTGCTATATATGATTTAATTGTTTTAATTTAGTTTTGCAGGTTATTATGAGGAATATTGTTAATATGCAATGAATTTGTAGATGATAGGAACAAGCTTTCAAGCTTAGACACTGACCGTGTGTGTAGTTAGATGATAAATTAAGTTTTCTTTTATGTTGGAATAGATGATAAAAACATAGTTTTAGAACAAATTTTTAATTTGTGATTTCTTTGACGGGGCTTCGGTGGATGGATAGTGTTGGTTTTAGTTTTCAATTTTAGATTGATTATCTAATTGCTTTTTAATTTTTGCTCATTTAATTTTCCATTTAGTTTTCTCAATTGCTTACTTACCTTATGCTGGAATAGTGTTTAAATTTTACCTTATGTTGGAATAGTGTTTTGTGAGTATTTTCCCTTTTTGCAATTTGAATTATTAAATAGAACTAATCTAGCTTATTTCATGCAATTTACTTTTCTTAGATTTAGGCTGTAATTTCAATTCATAGTTAATTATTGATTTTAGTGTAGTATGAGTTTGCTTATATTAGTATATAATGCATTTGAATTTCATAGATTAGAAGATAGTTTCCTTGCTTTCATAGATAAGAATATAGTTTTCTTGCTTTCATAGATTAGAAGATAGTTTTATTGTTGTTGTAGGATAGATAGTCTTCTTTCTTTGGTAGATTAAAGGATAGTTTTCTTATCATAGAGATTAGTTGTTAATTGCTTTTATCATCATAATGCTTTCAATTCGGTAGATTTCCTTTTATGGATTATAAATAGTTGTGAAGATTAGTTTGAGAATAGAGTTCACTTGTTTCTTAGTTTAATTAGTTTCTTATTGATTAGTTTACTTGCTATAGAAGTCATCCTAGGTTAGTTAGATGTTTACTTGCTTTAATAGGTTAGTTGCTTACTTGTCTATTCTTGCTTTAATAGTGTAGTTACTTGTCTATTTACTTACTTTCATAGGATAGTTGCTTATTGAATTTAAGTAGGTTAGTTAAAATAGTTTGCTGTTGTTATTTTCTTATTAGATGAATAGTTTTCCTTTGCTTATTGTTATGCTTAAATAGTTTTCTTTTGCTTATTGTTATGCTTAAATAGTTTTCTTTTGCTTATTGTTTAACTAGTTTGCTTTAGGTAGGGTTTTCATTTGCTTTCCTAGAACTATCCATCGATCCTTTGTTCAAAGGTTGCTTAGGGTACACAGTTTGAGTTTCTTAGTAGAGTTTGATCAATAGTAGTCTTTGCTTGAGTAGATTAGCCCTTAGATATCCACTTCCGTAGTTAGACTATACTACTACCAACCCTTCTACCTTGGCATATATATTGCTACAACTCTAAGTTTACTTACCCTGGGTTGAAAATTTAATTGAGGGTTTTTAGTGTTAGGAACAAAATATCAATATAGSATAGAAAAACCTTAGAAAAAGTACTCAAGGCCTTGAAAAAGAGATAATTTCAGATAATAAGCCTCTTCGAGGGGGGAACCCCCTTTTACCACACTTAAATGTTCAAGTACAAGATGATTCAAAATGAAAATGTCTCCTTGGTATATATAAGAGACTAGGAGGTATAATTACAACTAATGGCCTAAAGTCGACATAAATAAAATAACATTACTAATATAATATGCCCCAATTAAGGGGTAATGGGCCAATATTAGGGCTTAACATTTAGTGTGTTTTTAGTGCATATAGAACACCCATCAAATATATTCAAGGGAGTCACAAGGGGTCCCACCTACCTAATTATTATTAATTAAGACCCTTAACTATATTATTATTATTATTATTATTATTTATTTCTCCTAAACTAATTAGTTAAGTTAAACCAACTTAACTAAAGAAGGTATTTGAACTACTTCAACTTATTGTAAAAGAATAAAATCTCAATGAGAAGAAGAGACAAGAGGACAATAGAAGGATAAAAAAAGACTAAGTTTAGCTCTTTAGTTACATGAGATAGTTTCCGTTTTCATTCATTTATGAGTTTATTCAAAGCCTAATTCTCTTCTTGAAAATAGGGTCTTATTGTAGACAACAAGGTTCAAGCGTGAACCACACTCTTCAGATGCTTGTTTTAGAGGTGTTGATTCATCCTTGATAGTCTGTGTATTCTTGTCTATTTGTGGATTAAGTTTCATGGCTAATAAAGGATATCTTGCAGAGTCAAGATGGCAACAATTTGTGGCAAGTTGATCTAGATTATTAATTTTAGTTTTACTTTACTATCAGTTTCTTTTTGTATGGTTCTCATCGAGGATCTCTAAATCAGACTTTGGTCCATGCCCTCGCAGGGATTTTGTAAAGAGAAAAAAACTTTTGGGTATCTCATAATGAAATAAAATCAGATTGTTATTCTGTCTCATACATGTGTATTCGTAACTTGGTTACTTTTCACTTTTGATATCCATGTTTACTTTAACACAAAATCTGTTTACATTCCAGTAGCTTTTATAAATTTTATTTTATATTGCAACATATTTAAATTATAAATAATCCCCAATCCTTGTAATTAATAATTGAGGATTGAGTGAATATTTTGAGGCTATAAACCACAAGTGCCATTCCCAACTATCTTGTCCTAGCCAAGCAAGATCTGAAAATGATTGAGTAAGGTAATTCATACCTTTTCCTCAAGACTCACCATTTTGTTTCTTTTCCCGATACACATTAAGTGTTGTTTAATGCTAACAACTGTTGTGGAGGCCCTGAAAATATCGTCATTAATGGAGAAAGGCTCAAGGAATTACTCATTAAATTTTCATTTTCCAAAGGATTAAATTATCATTATCTTTTCGAAAATATTTATTTGAGGTTATTATCTAGTTGAAGGAATGGTCCCGTCAACCTATGGAAACATCATCTACACAACATTTTTGTGGTGATACTCTAAATATCTTTGGTCTTGAAGACCAAAACTTCTAGTGGTCAAGAGCATACTCACATTATTCCTCTCCTCCTACACATAAAGATGTATTTTGGGCATTTGGAATCACTCATGTTGGGTGTGTTCCTGAGGTTTTTGATTGTAAGAAACTTGTTGCACGATGTGTGAACAAGTATGTGCCGAGTCAAATAATTATACAGCCCCAAAATCATTCTCTGATTTCTCTTTCACCTCAATTTTTTTGCAAGATGTTAAAGCTACCAGAGCCGAATCTTATTTTCAAAGGTGAATATTGCAGAGAATTAATCAAGAAACATAACAATGGGCTTGACCTCCTGCCAAAATATTTAGAGAATCTTGCATCTATCCTAGCAGACATAACCATAATTTAGGTTGAGTCTTTTAAAAACCCTTATCGAGAAATTGCATGGCTATTTACCAGGTTGATAGGTCAGGAAAGTACTGCTTCTATCTCTCACATGATTTTATATATTCTGTAATTTACAGTACATGAACATGCCATTTTTGAATGGGGAAAACTCATTTCTATTGAAACATCATCCCAATTATCACACTATAAAAAGGACAAAAAATTCTTTATGGCCTCTTATTTGATATTTTCTATTGTGCATTGTTGTCAATTCCCAAATTTAACCATAAGAAAGAGGGTGAATTGCAAAACATATCCGATTACCTTCTGGTATTAGGCATTATGGAGACATAAACCCCTTTGTTTTTTATGAATTTTATAATAATTTTGTTTCAATCTTCAAAAATATGTTTTTGGGAGAAAACACTTCAAGGATATCTAATCAAGCTACTAGATTTTTAGAGAAAAAGGGGAAAATAGAACAAATGGAGAATCACAGTGTCATAAGAATATTTTGCTTGAAAGAGAATCATTCTTTTCTCCCATATCATGCATATGATAAACTATTTATTATAGAGGTTGCAAGGATGTTGATTATTTGGGTTCGTTGTCATTGATGTCAACCCTTGAAGAAAGTCCGAAAACAAATTCCGGTAGCACAAAGGTTTGGGTAATGGAACCAAGTTTTTTTGATGTATAATGGTATGAGTTTTGATATATTTGTAAGTAAGACTATTCCAGATGGATATTACATGTCATGCCATTTACGGTGGTATTTGGAATGTCACATAACTCCTCATGGTTAGAGAGTTATGGTCATGTGAAGTTGGAGAAAA
>SNQJ01S0183293.1:0-19018 GCA_010110895.2 Picea sitchensis | reverse complement strand
GGCGGGTTAGCCCGACCGACGGGGCTAACCCCAAATTTCTACGCCAACACAGAGTCAATCCGCAACCACTATCGGTTGGCCACCAGATCACATGGAGGGGTAGCCGGAACCGGAGGCTAGTGCCATATTTCCCGCGTGAACAATGAAAATGGAGGGATTGGTCATGTCAGACGAGGTCACATGCATATTTTTTGTTGGGGTCTGGAGCCCATTCCGTTATACCCGCGCGCCAACTGTTAATGCACCGGTCATATTACACTGTTGTGTGATTATGTTGAGGGATGGGGCTAGGCCCCAACCCTAACTTCGCTCGGATATAACACATATAAACTTTAAATATAAAGTTTATGCCATAGTTGTTAAGAACCAAAGGCGGGCGGGCTAGCTAGCCCGACCCTACCAAGTCGTAGCCCAGTGGTGAGGTCTAGTGTTCGAACCTCACAGAGTTCAACCTTTTTCATAAACCTTAGCCAACGAATGACCAACCATTGGGTTCCATGTGGTAGCCCAAGTCTATGCCACATGGCACCACCCTATTCGTCCACGTTGTCTACCACTTGTCAAAAAGATATTGGACCAAGTCTTTCATCTGCCTAGTCAACATGATGCCTAGTCAGCAGCTAACCACGTCAACACACCTGCCATGTGTCATCTTATGGGTGTTCTATGTGTCACCCTTTTAGTGCTGACATGTGTCACCTCTTGGTTGGTCCACCTGTACCTACCACGTAAGTAGTCCACTATTCCCCTACCACATCATATATACGACCCACTGCATCATTCTGCCAACTGTTCCTAGAACTTCATTTATAGAGCCGTATGACCTGTATAGTCAGTTGCCACGTGGGACTCTATAGACTCTATGTAATCACCCTTTTTTTTTCCTAATTAGCAAAACAAACATAACGTGGTATCGGGAGCATACGATTTCTGTTTGAGTCTGTTCAAGTTGTGTTGGTTTTGTATCGACGAGGCCTATGCACATATCCATTTTGAAGCCATTCTGAGAACTTTGAATTTTAGGCCTTTTTTAGCCCCATCAAGCTCCTAGATCTGATTCTGGATCGTGTGGGAAGATGAATTTTCAAGTAAATTGGCGAGGTTTGGTTTTGTGATTTGTATGGTTATTGGAGGACAAGGTTGTCGTAATATTTTGGTGATATTTTTATTGGCTGAGAAGACAAGGTTTTCCTCGGATTTGTTGATATTGTACTAGTTGGGAGGGTTGGTTTTTCCCTCAAAACTTGTGAAGTTAACAAGGTTACATAACTGAAATTTGTGTCTCATATGTTTTGATGATTCATGTCTGATCCTTTGTGTTTCCACTCCATATAATTTCAGTCAATAATTTTCAGTGTAAAAGTGTTATGTGATAACAGCTAGGGTTTTATTGTTAGTTCACTAGGAAATAATTTTCACATTTGAAAATTAGTCACATAGAGTTGCATGTGAAAATTGACATGGTGTCATAGGTTGGGATTTGAAGAGAATGGGATCATCTTGAGACACATTTGTTGGCTAGAACACTTGTTCCAAGTAGGTCACCATGGTGAACAAGTTGAATCTTGAGGATAGGATGGAAGCGGAAACCAACTTTTGGTCTTGGAAAGAAAAGGCTTTCCTTTTGTTAGAAGAGAATGAACTCAGAGAGTATGTTGAGAGTGTGTTTGTAGCCCCTAATGATCTGTAGGATTGACAACTCAAAAGAAGAAGGAAGTGAAGGACAAGAGAGTATTTCTAGAGTCCATAAAGGACCACTTGATTCCTCACATTGTTGAGAATACATCTTCCAAGGACATGTATGATGCTCTGGTAGGTCTATTCTAGAATGAGAATACTATAAGGAAGTTTCATTTGAAGCACTAGTTTCAGATTGTCAAGATATCTAATGAGGACACGGTTGTGAACGATTTTATGAAGATTACACAAATCGAAGATCAGATTACGACCATTGGTGATAAGGTGGACGATGTTGAGTTGGTGAATGTGGTGTTAATGAAATATCTATGATCCAGCTGATCTGGATATCTACTGTTGAACTACGCTTTTGCCACTGAAATCTGATACTCTGGGGGTTTCTGAATGCGTTTGAGTTAATGTGTGAACATGCTTGGTGATTTTCGCATGTGTGTTCCAATTTATTATGTGTTTTAATAGTATAAGACAATGCATGAGAAATAAGGACAACACAACTCACTAACATATATATATATATATATATAATGCGAAAAAAGAAGGACACATAATAATAACTAGAAGCAGATATGATAATCGTTAGTTATATCTCATGGATAATCACCAGAATACAAATCAAATGATAAGAAATACTCATGGTCAGAAGAATGAATGTTGGTATACGCATGCACAGATATTTCGACATAAAGCAATCTGGCAGCTCATGATAACCGTTGTAGAATCTAGAAAAACTCTCCCTGATGGCTTTACCCATCAGAATGAGCTGGAAACTATCTCAAAAAATGTGCCCTTGACTCTAGGTTGATCCTGATGACTGTCAGACTAAAGATATGACTTTTGAAGCTCTAGATGTCACCCCCTGGGGGTTTGCGTACCTCTTGGGCTCAATGAGTGCACCCTAGTGATTCCACCAATGAAATATGACAATGTATAACTCAAAATGATCGTCCTGGCCTCCTCTTTAATGGGTCAGAAGGGATTCCTCATATCTTCTCTAGAATGTCCCTTGGAACTCCAAATGTTCTTCCTCAAGAGTTGTGCCCTAAATGACTATTTTCTTCTTTTTGGGAGATTCCACTGTCGAAAAATAATCACAGGTGGCTCAAGAGGTTCATCCTGGCTAGCTCTCTAATGGGTCAGAAGGAATCAGCCAAATGAGGACTATGTAATGAACCTCAAAATTCACATAAAAAAAAAAAATCTTGGGTACATGTACAACAATCTTATTTCCCTTTACTCCTCTTATCCTAAATTAATATAAAGCCACCGCTTCCTGTTTCGGAAGTGAGTTACATGAGATCATAATTTCTTATCTAGAGATATCATATTTCATTACAACTTATTGTTATCTATTATTTCATTTTTTTCCAAAGCCACCTTATATTAAGGAGATGCAACATCCTTGAGTCTCTTTCATACTGATGCGAGGGTTAAACAAGGTATGGCCTTATGATGCCAATTATGATATCTATAAATTATCTATGAGGAGGTTAACATTATTCAGAAACAAAAGTTTAATTTGTTTTCAAACAAATTTGAATATTAAACTTGCACCTTGGAAATAAATTACGCAGAGGTTAACTTGTGAAGTTATGGTTATAATCGTGTTCACACAACTTACTCGTTCGGTAATGACAAGGGATATTCGCCTCGGGTGGTTAATTGAAAGGTAGTTGGGTTTAACATAAACGTTCTAGAAATTCATCCTTCCAGTTACCTCGCCATTATTACTGTGAACCATCGATACAAGCTGGAACCCTCGTGCCTTAAAGGCCTATCTGCAACATTTAAAGCGCCTCGAAAATGTCTGTGCGATCAGAGCTCGATTGGCATGACCTAATGACAAGTCGACAAATACCCTATAATCACATGGCCCAGGTGTGAAGACCCCATCCCCTTTACTCCTTGCGAAAGGTTACTCCCACAGTTTCACTTTCATTTTGGTTTTGGTTTCATGCGGAAGGAAACACCGTCTCAGTCCATTTTCATTTGCATTCTGGTTTTTGGTTTAGTGAAGGAGATGAGAACGTCTCAGACCATTATTTGTTCCACTTTATCCTCATGGATATAAGTTTAGGATTCGGCCCCTGTACTAGATGGATGAAGACCTTGGGTGGAACATCTCGATAACAGCTTTGCATGGAGTAAGTTTACACTTGACTATCTCTCTCTTTTTTTTTTCTTTATCTTGTTTGGTAGGACTTTGCCTGCTCCTGATCTCTATCTCTCTTTCGGTAGTAATCTTCGAAGTCAGTGTGAAAGGGTAGATGATACCCTAGCTAGGTTTAGGTCTTCACGGTTTAACCCCTCCTCTGTACTAGTCTTTCTGTCGGCTGAGTTATTCTCCTTCCTTGGAGGGACTTACTACGATGTTTGTTAAAAGAGTGCATTCGGAATATGCTATATTTTCTTGTTTGAATTTTTGTTAGAGTACTGGTTCCCAGTCGTTTTTATTTGGTGACCGAGTGTCAAGTCTGGTCTTCCCTTACTCGGGTGTGTAACAGACCTATTGACCTACTATTGAACTTGAGAGGGTTTATGTGTTAACTTCACTAGTGCCATATAATGATTGTAGCGACGTTCTCATGGCTGGAGTCGTTTAATCCTTCCTGTTAATATTTGAAAAGTTATATTAATTTTATGTTTAATATCATTTTATGGACATTATATGTAAATTATTTTTTTGTAGTGTTTTGATTGAGACTATTATCCTTCGCTAATGATGGGCCCCTTAATGTGCGAGGGTACGCATCAGGGCGACATAGACTCCTCCTCCCTTCTCGGTCTGGGAGGCGCACAGGACAATGCAATGGCAGTTGGCAAGAGCACCCTTTCAGTTAAGTATTCACCGAACATTTTTCTAAATTCTGTTCTGTAATTAAATCATCATTCTTTTCCTGTTGAATAAATCGTAATGCTCCACATCATTTTGTGTAGGTGCGGTCACGCTGAAGCATGGGGACACCCTTCTCACTCTTTCAAGAGGTATTCGGGTTTCAACATAGTGCCCTTCCATCTATTACGAGTTTATAAGCAAGGATGGTCAAGGCTTTGTCTAATCCCTAATGTTTGAAGTTATTTGTTCCAAGTTCTATATTCGGTTGATATGGGGTACGCCCCTGATTGTTTGTATATAAACATTCTAGTATGAAGAAAATTTATGCCAAGCTTGCGCCTAGTTGGACTTGTGATATATAGACAGTTGTACTATTTGACATTTGATATTTATGCCTTGAGTATTATTTCCTGTGTGAAAGGATTTCGTATGTCACTTTTCAAATGTTTTCCTTGGTATTTCCAAAACTGATTTGCTATTACATATTTGACAATCTCTAGTTATGTTCCAGAAATTAAATCTCATTATTATGTACACAGTCTCTTCTCAAACATATTCGACTAATAATGGAGTACTACCGAAAAAATAGTATAAAACATCTGTGCATGAGGGTTTTTCTTTCACCGAGCTTGGGTGATGACTTTCAGATTTCGTTTAAGCTTTGTACACTTGTATTCTTGTTATAGCACTGGTCTTTTGGTAGGAGTAGGACATGATTCTTATTCCATCTTTTACGATTTTGACTTAAGAGTCGGCTGTAAGCAATGGTTTCATGTAGCTTAAGTCTGTGGGACTCCGTCCAGATTCTTTTTGGGGTTTCTTGTATAAAATCGATAGGTAAAAGAAATGTTTATTATCCGAGGTTAAAAGGGATTGGGATTTCCAGAAAAGATTCGGGCTTACTTTCCTTTCAGGTGCTTCCTTACTCCTTTATGCTAGATGTCCTATACCATTGTACCTATGACAATAGTTTTACTGTAGATGTGCCTCTAAACCTACGACAAGGGTTTTCTGTAGATGCGCCTCTAAACCACAAAGTCATTACTAAAGTACCCACACTACTATGCTAATGTACATATGTTCAATTTTCTGCAATGGGGTTTGGATAAGTTTTTTGAATTATATTCTTGTGTGAATGTTTATATGTATATCTGTCTAGTATTTTTGAATACCTTAATAGGTCAATCTATTCCAGTGTCATATTATATCATCTAGAATGCTCAATATATTTATACCTATATGCTCATGATATAGTTACATAGTTCGATATACATATCGCTTAATATCCCCGTATTAAGGAGTATATTTACCTTTGAAAAAAAAATGGGTTGGTATTCTCATTAGAGGAGGCTCATTGTATATTGTAAATAGCTTGTAGGAAGATGAAATCTTCCACAGTTATTGGTGCGTGTGGCCTCAAGTATTCATGCAAATAATTTTATTATTTTCCCATTTACTTAACAGAACTAGGAGGCTAATTGTAGTTTGTAATCTATTATGAAATCAATAACTACTACATAATTCATTTTTATTGTTTGGTACATTCCAATATCTTAGTAACTACTCGGCATCAAATCTAAATAATGAGTCCATTTCCATCCAATGATTATGAAATAAAATAATAGATCTTTCCATCACAGCCATCAAATAGAATTTATACATAGAAGCAACCAGATTGCACACATGACATTTGACTAGTATAAGGTAGAGTTACATATCTGAGTCAAATTATGGAAATACAAAGGGAGCAGCCACGTTCCTCCCGACCGTAGAATAGGGCAGCCAATCTACTTGCCCGATTCACCCCCTAGCCTGACCATGAGTCCATGAGGGCGAATTGGAATTTCCTCTCTAGCAATGTCCTTCAATTCCAGTAGTATCTCCCTTAACTCACACTCACACAGTAGTGTTCATAACAACAAGAAAACAGAGAATAAACTCCGTAGTTTTCCTTCCCAACATACTTGGCAACGTCATGCCTCCTCACATATGCTATTTATTAATTTGCCTAGGACTTTTCCCCTCCCATGGGTAATTGTCGCAGATTTCTAAATCCCTGATTTTCAGGGGCTACCAATGGCCAAATCACTGATTTTCCACTTGTAACAATCAACCCAGAGTTAATTCCAATGTGTTCCCCACTCATGGAGTCATGGTTAGCTAAATTTAACATGGTTGTTCCATTTTTCCTCCTACAATAAATATACACTATTATGTTTTCATACAAGTGTCATAGTCAAATAGTCAGTTAGGTAAAATTAGGTTTCTGCCCAATAGTCATAATATTTAATTACAATCATCAAATTTGAAATTCAGAATTTCCATAAATGGCAAAAAATTTCCAATTCGAATTTACTAAAAACGGAATGAATTTCCAGTAGATAAGAATTATTTTATTATTATTTTTTTTTTGGGACATCACATCCTTTCCCCCTTTAGTAAAACATTGTCCTCGGTGTGTGTTCCTTTCCTGGAATAGGAGTGGATGATATTTCCGCAAATCTCCCTCCAACTCCCAGGTGGCCTCCTTAGGACTAAAGTGCTTCCATTGCACCTTTACCTGAGTGACGACTTTGTTCCGAAGTGCTATTTCTCTCTATTCCAAAATGTGCAAGAGTTCCAACTGGAACTCGCCTTCAATTTCCACCTGCACCAAGTTCCAATCAATCATATGAGTAGGGTCATGAATATACTTTTTCAACAAGGAAATATGAAAAACGTTATGAATTTTCAGATTAGTCGGGAATGCAAGTTGGTATGCTACGGGTCCAATTCGAGCTAGTATCTCGAAGGGACCACAAAAATTGGGTGCCATCTTGGCACAGTTTCCTAACTTTAACGAACTCCTTCGAGCATTGACTTTTAAATAAACATGGTCTCCCACTTGGAATTCCAAGTGTCTTCTTTTCTGATCTGCATAACTTTTTTGTCTATCCTGTGCTTCTTTCAAATTATGTTGTACCTTCCTTACTGTGTTTTCCATTTCTTGGAGCATCTTTGGTCCTACCATGAGTCTGTCAGTTGGGTTATCCCAGCTAATTGGAGTCATACATTTTATGCCGTACAGTATTTCGAAAGGTCTCAATTTAGCCGAGGTCTGGTATTCATTATTGTATGCAAATTCTACCAAGTGTAGATAGTCTTCCCACTTGTTTGGTTTTGTTCTTACGTACACGCGGAGCATATCCTCCACGATTTGGTTTGTCCTTTTAGTCTTTCCATATATTTGTGGGTGAGAACTCGTACTAAAATTCAAGTTAGTATTTAGCCCTACAAACAATTCCTTCCAAAAGGCGGATGTGAATTTTACATCTCTATCTAAAATCACCAATTTAGGAATACCATGCAGTCTAAAAATTTCTTTCATGAATATTTCAGCAATGTTTATAGATTTAAAAGTAGACTTTACAGGAATAAAGCATACAGACTTATTGAGTTTATTGATTACCACCATAATAGAATCATTATGTTTCTGAGTTTTAGGCAAACTTGTTATAAAATCTAGTGATATGGTCTCCCACTTCCATTCTGGTACAAGTAATGGTTGTAATAGGCCGGTTGGATGTTGATGTTCGACCTTAACCTGCTGACAATCTTGGCACCTAGCAAAGTATTCTGTTGTTTCACCCTTCATATTAGGCCAATAAAATAGTTTCCTAAGTTCTGTTATCGCCTTCTGGTAACCTGCGTGGCCATAATATGGTTTCTTATGCACTTTATCCAAGATTGTTAATTTTAACTTTGTTGAATTTGGTATGTAAAGCCTGTTTTTAAATTGTAGCGGTCCTTTCTCGTCGATACTTAGATCTAGTTTCTCCAAGTTCGCGGTATTGTTCGGTACTTCTATCATTATTTTCATATAGTTTTCGTCATCAATGCCTATCATTCTTATTCTTCCTTCCAGATCACTTTCTACCCAGCTAACATTTATCTCAAATAACCCATGGACTCTTCTACTTAAAGCATCTGCTACTTTATTTTCCTTGCCCTTGATATGTCTGACCTCGAATTCGAATTCGCTCAGGAAGGCTAACCACCTTTCTTGCCTTGCGTTAAGATCTGGTTGTTTAAACAAATATTTCACCCCGCTATTGTCCACTAATAATAGGAATCTTCTACCCATTATGTAGTGTTGCCACATATTTAAGGCGTGTATTACCGCTGCTAATTCTATGTCATGAGTGACATAATTTCGCTCGTGTTCCTTCAATTTCCGGGACTCATAACAAATAATGTGTCCTTCCTGGGTTAGGACACCACCTAGTCCTTCTTTACTCACATCAACACATACGGTGAAGTCTTTATCTGGATCTGCTACTTTCAAGATGGGTGTCATTGTCAATAACTCTTTTAGTTTTATGAAGCTATTTTGACATTTCTCTAACCAGTTAAACCTGGTCCCTTTATTTTGTAATGATGTGATAGGGTAGGCTATCTTGGAAAACCCTTCTATAAACCTGCGGTAATATCCAGTTATTCCCATGAACGACCGTATATCCGCTACATCTTTAGGCACCGACCATTCCCTAATGCCTTTTGTCTTTTCTGGGTCTACGACAATGCCTTCTGCTGAAATTACATGTCCAAGATATTGTATTTCTCTCTGATAGAAGTCACACTTGTCGAAATTGGCGTACAACTTGTGCTTCCTTAACGTTTGCACCACTATTCTTAAGTGTTCCTCATGTTCCTCCTCCATCTTTGAATAGACTAGGATATCGTTGATGAATACTACCATGAACTTGTCCAAGTACTCACTAAAAATATTGTTCATTAGGCACATAAACATGGCTGGGGCATTAGTGAGTCCGAAAGGTATGACTACAAACTCGTAGTGTCCATATCTTGTCTGAAATGTTATTTTGTTTATGTCCTCATCTTTTATCCGAACTTGATGATAACCGGATCATAAATCCAATTTTGAAAAGATCTTGCCCCTCCCTACTTGATCAAACAAATCATTTATCATGGGTAAGGGGTATTTATTCTTAATAGTCATTTTGTTCACTTGTCTATAATCGATACACAATCTTAGAGTACCATCCTTCTTTTTCACAAAGAGGACTGGTGCTCCCCACTGTGAGACACTCGGTCTGATCTACTCTTTGTCCAACAATTCCTGTAATTGTATTTTTAGTTTTATTGTCGATTCGGTAGACTCATCACGGTAAGGTGCCTTTGATATGATGGAGTGCTTGTCTATGGAGAAGTCTCTTCCCTTCTAGGGAGTAGTCACGGTATCTCATCCACGAGCATATGACTCCACGTGGGACAACAAAAGTCTTCTAATTTGACATCCTCTTTTCCTGACGTTGATTTTTGTATGGCATAAATTTGACATCCAGCACCATCATACATTTCTTGGTTGCATTGATTTAATGCGTGACTGATATCGATTTTGGTATATCTTGGGTTGTTCTTGATTGCCAAAGATCCTCCTTTTTGGTATATCTTGGGTTGTTCTAACAGTGCCAAAATCCTCCTTATAGCTAAGTATTTTTGTATAGCAATCCAATACTGCTTTGTGTTGTTCCAACCAATCCATCCCGATAATCATATTGTAAGATCCTAGTGGTAGGATGTTTAGATGAGTATTTATATTTTGACCGTGTAAGCTAGACTCAAAATCCAGAACAAACTCAACTACCTTCCTTTTAGTACCAATATCTAATTGTACAAGCCAAGATTTTGCATGCTTCAGTTTCTTAAGTTTGTTTGCCTCTACCACATTAGGTGTAATATAACTTAACGTAGTTCTAGGGTCAATTAAAATAGAGATTCGAGTGTCATTGATTTTACCTTCAATCTCCACCATTGAGGACTGGTGGTTAGCTTGTCGACCATCTATGGCTGCATTTATCCAATGTAGGCTTTTGCCCGCATCTCCCACTGTCAAGGCTTCCTGCAAATTATGAGCAACAGTTCTGTTTGTTGAACTCAAACGCAAATAGTTCCTCCTTAGATGAGGTTCTCTGCATTCCCAACACTTTAATGGCTCACGGGGGTTGTCTCCAAACTTCTTCATTCCCAGGTTTACTGGTTTACCACTGCCTTGCGTATTTGGATGGTTGGAGTGAAAATCCTTTCTCAGAAAATGTTTTTTTGTATTTCGATAAGGAGCTGGCTGGTACCCCTTCTTCTGTTGGTTCATTCGCTCTTGTTTCTTATCCTTCCATGTTTTGGGAAAATCTACCCGTTGTTTATACTAATCATAGCATATTCATTCCTTCCTGAATACTTCACTCAAAGATTTGGGGTTGTCTAACTCAATTCTGTCCTTGTAGGACTGTGGTAGATAGCTTAGAAATCACTGAATTTTCACTTTATCCTCATGAATGTATGGTACGAACCATAATAGCTCCAAAAATTTATTTATAAGGCCCTCCATTGTCATCTGTCCAAGTCGTAACTCGTAGAACTCTTTTTTCTTCCTTTCATAGTAACTTTCCGAAAGGTATTGTTTTTTGAAATACTTTTTAAAGTCAAACCATTCCAACTTTTTTTCCTTTAGGCCCTTGCCCAATTTCAGGTCTTGCCACCAAATGTTGGCCTTCCCTTTCAGATTGTAGATGGCCATTCTGACCTTCATGTTGTTGGAATAGTTGTAGATCTGGAAGTATTTTTTTATGTCCAACAACCATGCTTCAGCTTCCTCTCCCATCTTGGATTCTCCATCAAAGGTAGCTGGTTTAATATTTTTAAATTCTCCTTCGAGGTGGTCTACTTGTTTTATTTTTCGGTCAGATTTAGTTTTCTCTTCAGCTGAGGGTGTTCCTTCTAACGAACTATCTCCTTTTTCTGTTTTTGGCCCTGAGTTCTTGGAGGCCCTTTTGCTGACTTCTTCCTCATGATTATCGTCCTTTGTGATTTTCTTGATAACTATATTGCGTAACAGGACTTCATTTATCTCTTTCTACTCCTGTTGTGCTTTTTTCAATTTTTCATTGTCCACTTTGAAAATCTATAATTAAATAATAAGGTTCCTCACTGTTTCTAATACTTCTGTGGGTGAACTTCCATCACTATTCTATCTTGGATCTCTAGGGGGTCCTTGCTGTGGTTTTTCTCCCATTCTGACTTCTGCGTCTTCCTGAGCTTCCATATTGAACACAAAACAGAAACCGTTTTTTATTTGTAACCATATGAACTTTATTAGTTTTACAAAAATCGGAATATATATATACTCAATAGCTATTGTGGCCCTGTTCAGGTCCAGTATTGTGACCTTTTTGTTCTGATACCATATGTAATGAACCTCAAAATTCACATAAAAAAAAAATTATTGGGTACATGTACAACAGTCTTATTGCCCTTTACTCCTCTTATCCTAAATTAATATAAAGTCGTCGCTTCCTGTTTTGGTAGTGAGTTACATGAGATCATAAGTTCTTAGCTAGGGATATCATATTTCATTACAACTTATTATTATCTATTATTTCATTTTTTTCCAAAGCCACCTTATATTAAGGAGATGCAACTTCCTTGAGTCTCTTTCATACTAATGTGAGGGTTAAAAAAGGTATGGACTTATGATTCCAATTATGATATCTATAAAGCATATATGAGGAGGTTAACATTATTCAGAAACAAAAGTTTAATTGGTTTTCAAACAAATTCAAACATTAAACTTGCACCTTGGAAATAAATTACGCAGAGGTTAACTTGTGAAGTTATGGTTATAATCGTGTTCATACAACTTACTCATTAGGTAACGATAAGGGATATTGACCTTGGGTGGTTAATGTAAAGGTAGTTGGGTTTAACATAAACATTGTAGCAATTCAGCCATCTGGTTACCTCGCCATTAATACTCTGAACCACCAATACAGGTAGGAACCCTCATGCCTTAAAGGCCTATCTGCAACATTTAAAGCGTCTGGAAAATGCCTTTGTGATCAGAGATCGATTGGCGTGTCCTAATGACAAGTCAACACATACCCTATAATCACATGGCATAGGTACAAAGACCCCATCCCCTTTACTCCTTTCGAAAGGTTACTCCCGTAGTTTCACTTTCATTTTGGTTTTGGTTTCGTGCGGAAGGAAACACCGTCTCAGTCCATTTCATTTGCATTCCAGTTTTGGTTTAGTGAAGGAGATGAGAACGTCTCAGACCATTCTTTGTTCAGATTTAGTGTCGTGGATATAATTTTAGGATTTATCCCCTGTACCGGATGGGCGAAGGCCTTGGGTGGAACTTCTTGATAGCAGCTCTGCGCAGGGTAAGTTTACCCTTGACTATCTCCTCTTTTTTTTTTTCTTTATCTTGTTTGGTAGGACTCTGCTTGCTCCTAATCTCGGTCTGTCTTTCGGTAGTAATCTTTGAAGTTAGTGTGAAAGGGTGGATGATACCCTGGCCAGGTTTAGTTCTTCACGGTTTAACCCCTCCTCTGTACTAGTCTTTCCGTTGGCCAAGTTATTCTCTTTCCTTGGAGGGACTTACTATGATGTCTGTTAAAAGAGTATATTCAGAATATGATATATTTTCTTGTTTCAATTTTCGTTAAAGTCCTGGTTCCCAGTCGTTTTTCTTTGGTGACCGAGTGTCAAGTCCGGTCTTCCCTTACTCGGGTGTGTAATAGACCTATCGGCCTACTGTTGAACTTGAGAGGGTTTCTGTGTTAACTTCACTAGTTCCATATAATGATTGTAGTGGCGTTCTCATGGCCAGAGTCGTTTAATCCTTCCTGTTCATATTTGAAAAGTCGTATTAATTTTATGTTTAATATCATTTTATGGTCATTATACGCAAATTATTTTTCTGTAGTGTTTTGATTGAGACTGGTATCCTTCGCTAATGATGGGCCCCTTAATGTGTGAGGGTACCCATCAGGGTGACACAGACTCCTCCTCCCTTCTCGGTCTGGGAGGCACACGGGACAGCGCGATGAAAGTCGGTAAGAGCACCCTTTTAGTTAAGTATTCACAGAACATTTTTCTAAATTCTGTTCTTTAATTAAATCATCATTCTTTTCTTGTTGAATACATCGTAATGCTCCACATCATTTTGTGTAGGTGTGGTCACGCTGAAGCATGGGGACACCCTTCTCAATCTTTCAAGAGGTATTTGGGTTTCAACACAGTGCCCTTCCGTCTATTAAGAGTTTATAAGCAATGATGGTCAAGGCTTTGTTTCATCCCTAATGTTTGAAGTTATTTGTTCCAAGTTCTATATTCAGTTGATATGGGGTACGCCCCTACTTTCTTGTATATAAACATTCTGGTAGGAAGAAATTTTATGCCAAGCTCGCGCCTGGTTGGAATTGTGATATACAGACAGTCGTACTATTTAACATTTGATATTTATGCCTTGAGTATTATTTCCTATGTAAAAGGATTTGGTATGTCACTTTTCAAATGTTTTCCTTGGTATTTCCGAAAATGATTTGTTATTACATATCTGACAATCTCTAGTTATGCTCCAGAAATTAAATCTCATTATTACGTACACGGTCTCTTCTGAAACATATTCGACTAATAATGGAGTACTACCAAAAAACTAGTATAAAACATATGTGCATGAGGGTTTTGCTTTCACCGAGCTTGGGTGATGACTTTCATATTTTGTTTAAGCTTTGTACACTTCTATTCTTGTTATCGCACTGGTCATTTGGTAGGAGTAGGACCTGAGTCTTATTCTGCCTTTTACGATTTTGACTTAAGAGTCGACTGTAAGCAATGGTTTTGTGTAGCTAAAGTCTGTGGGACTCCGTCTAGATTCTTGTTGGGGTTTCTTGTATAAAATCGACAGGGAAAAGAAATGTTTATTATCTGAGGTTAAAAGGGATCGGGATTTCCAGAAAAGATTCGGGCTTACTTTCCTTTCAGGTGCTTCCTTATTCCTTTATGCTAGATGTCCTGTAGCATTGTACCTACGCCAATAGTTTTACTGTAGATGTTCATCTAAACCTACAACATAGTTTTGATGTAGATCCGCCTCTAAACCACAGAGTCATTACTAAAGTACCCACACTACTATGCTGATGTATATATGTTTAGTTTTCTGCAATGGGGTTTGGATAAGTTTTCTAAATTATATTCTTGTGTGAATGTTTATATGTATATCTGTCTAGTATTTTTGAATATTTTTGAATACCTTAATAGGTCAGTCTATTCCAGCATCATATCATATCATCTAGAATGCTCAATATATTTATACCTATATGCTCATGATATATTTACACAGTTCGATATACATATCACTTAATATCCCCGTATTAAGGAGTATATTTACCTTTCAAAAAAAACTTGATTGGTATTCTTATTAGAGGAGGCTCATTGTATATTGTAAATAGCTTGTAGGAAGATGAAATCTGCCACAGTTATTGGTGCATGTGGCTTCAAGTATTCATGCAAACAATTTTATTATTTTCCCATTTACTCAACAGAACTAAGAGGCTAATTGCATTCTGTAATCTATTATGAAATCAATAACTACTACATAATTCGTTTTTATTGTTTGGTACATTCCAATATCTTAGTAACTACTCGACATGAAATCTAAATAATGAGTCCATTTCTAGCCAATGATTATGAAATAAAATAATAGATCTTTCCATCATAACCATCAAATAGAATTTATACATAGAAGCAACCAAATTGCACACATGACATTTGATTAGTATAAGGTGGAGTTACATATCTGAGTCAAATTGTGGAAATACAAAGGGAACAACCATGTTCCTCCCAACCGTAGAATAGGGTAGCCAATCTACTTGCTCGATTCACCCCCTAGCCTAACCATGAGTCCATGAGGGCGAATTGGAATTTCCTCTCCAGCAATGTCCTTCAATTCCAACAGTAGCCTCACACTCACACAGTAGTGCTCATAACAACAAGAAAATAGAGAATAAACTCCATAGTTTTCCTTCCTAGCATACTTGGCAGCATCCTACCTCCTCACATATGCTATTTATTAATTTGCCTAGGACTTTTTCCCTCCCATGGGTAATTTTCGCAGCTTTCTATATCCCTGATTTTCGGGGGCTACCAATGGCCAAATCACTGATTTGACACTTGTAACAGTCAGCCCAGAGTTAATTCCAATGTGTTCCCCACTCATGGAGTCATGGTCAACTACATTTAACATGTCTATTCCATTTGTCCTCCTGCAATAAATATAAAATATTATGTTTTCATACAAGTTTCATAGTCAAATAGTCTGTTGGGTCAAATCAGGTTTCCGCCCAACAGTCATAATCATTAATTACAATCATCAAATTCAAAATTCAGAATTGCCATAAATGGAAAAAAATTTCCAATTTGAATTTACTAAAAACATAATGAATTTCGAGTAGATAATATTATTTTATTAAAAAAAAAATTTTTTGCGACATCATAGACTACATCAAGTCGCCACACAAACCATCTCTCTAACACTTGCACCCTCATTGGATGAATTGCACAATCATTGAACTGGATACTTTAATGCATGGTGAAATACTTGGATGGCATATCTATAACATCCCCGACCCTCCAAAGATCGAGTAATGCCACTTCTGTGGAATATACACTTATATATAAATGGCATTCATTTTAATGAATTAAAATACTTGTCATTTATATATAAGTGTATATTCCACAGAAGTGGCATTACCCGGTCTCTTGAGGGTCAGGGATGTTACAATATGCTATCAGAGCATGGTTACAACATTGAGCCTAGATGGTCCATCTTAGTGTTTAACGAGACAAAGATTTCAGAGTGAATTGTTGTCTAAAGGAACAAAATTCAAGGTTCAGAGTGTCTCTGGGTGCAAGGAGTGCATTGACAGAGTCTTTGATTCAAAAATATCTAGAGAAATATATTGAGTTTACTCATGAAGGGATGTGAATATCTATTTCAAGGTGTGAACAGCTCTGAAAGTTGACTAAGTGTCGAAGAAAACCTCTAAGGAGAAGGGGTTCAAGAAATGAAGCTCAAGAAGAGGAGTGACAACAGTCGTCAGATCTGTTGTTGAAAGGAGGCTGGACCATTAGATCCGTGTCTAGGTAAGAAAAGGAAAATCACTTTGGAATATTTCAAGTGTGGACTGTGACAAACTCCCAAAATCCCAAAGTAGATCACAACCATCCATTGTGAAGGACACGAGTCAAGAGATCGTGTACTTCGGTTGGAATTACTTCAAAAGGAGGAAAGTGTTGCGAGTTTGAAACTCTTGTATCCTAAAGTGCCAAAGTCACTCATAACCATTGATCATGAAGGAGGACACACATCGGTAGAACACAAACGCTAAGCAAAAGTGTTCTGGGAAAAAGCGAGCATAGAGGAGTTGAAATTCCCAAAGCCTGAAGTTCTGAATTTTGAAGAGCCAAAGTGGTTAGTCATGAGGACGTCACCTAGATTTGACATGGACACATAGGATGTGTGCCACGTGTCAGTGTGTCTTGAACCTGTGGAAGATTGAAATGACATTTATAATGTAGCACGTGGGCCACGTATCAGCTACTAGTATTTTTCCATGTGGCATCTTGTATGAGCAAGGTTAGTGGGGCCCTAGGTTACATAATGTAGTTAAAGGTTGGAGGAACTACACTGGCATTTACCATGATATATCAATATCGACGGCTAGAATTCATTGTGGGGACCCAAGTCGCATGGAAGTTAATTATCCAAGGTGGTCCCGCAATCCAAACCATGGTTTCACCGAGGGGTTATGTGTCAACATCAAAAGAATTACGGGATGAAAGGTGGGTTACTCTAAACCATCGTTACATACCCCCCGCAATTGAGAAAATGTTAAGTGATGTAAAGTAATGACGTCACCTAAGGTGACTGGAAATGTTCATGTATTAATAGTTCGGATGTGCAGATGTGAGATCCTCCGAAGCTCCAAAGTCCCAAAGACCCGAAGTCCTGGAACTCAGACACCTAAGGTTCCATAGTAAGTATTAGTTGTTAGATGTTAGGTATATGTGGACTAAAGATCTGCCCTACTTCGCAAGTTCGATAATCCAAACTCCGAGGGATTTTTGTATTGTGCTTTGAAATTTTTTGAAGCCGAAGGATCGAGTAAGAACCTTTTGACTTAGCTCTTGGTCATGGTCCATGATCACATGGGTTGGGGATTGAGAAAAAGGAGCTAGTGCTCGAAACTTATTACAGAGCAAAGAAAAATGAAATCTGAACATCTTCTTAAATCAGATTGGTTTATGAATGTTGTGAGAATTGTTAAGGAATGATGTCCTGACAAATTCCAGTTGACTGCACGTTGTGTTTTGCAAAGTTCAAAAAGTGTCAGGACCATAGAGAATTTCCACAAAGTGCAGAGAAATGGAGGAGGCACATAATGCTTCCAGTTCATAGAATGAAGTAAAAGGAATGGATGTCCATTTAGGAGGGGAAGAATCAAACTCCAATGGGCATGGAGGAGAGATGGATAAGGAAGGGTGTATGATGAAAATCATTGAATGATTGCAAAAGGATGCCTAGGCCCACCGAGTTGATAACATAAAGCTCATGAAAGCCAGGGATCAATAAGGAAAGTTAAAATTAAAGTTGATGTAGAATCTAGAAAGAATCGAAAGAAAATTTGATAAGGAGAGTGACTCAAGCAAAACAAGGAGTCACAAGAATCCCGAGAGGAAAAGAAGATCAAGAAGCATTAGAAGGCATCATCATCACTCCCCAAAACATTCCAATAAGGAGGCACATAGTAGTTCAAGCCCATCTCCTACCAGAAAACATAGGAGATATGGAATGGATGAACTGAAGCGTGAAATGAACAATATTAAACCTCCTACGTTTGACAGAGAACACAAGGAAGATGAAGATGCTGAGACATGGTTGTTGGGCATGAGAAAATATTTCCAACTACAGAACTATTCTTCTAATGCAGAGGGAAGAATTTCCATTTAACAACTTAAAGGAAAGGCATATGTATGGTGGGAGAAGTTTGTGCAAGTAGAACACGTCCAAGAGAAGAATATTACTTGGAGGGAGTTCAAGAAGCATTTTGAAAAGAAGTACTTAACTAAGAGGTACTATGACAGAAAGATGAAAGAGTTCTTTGATCTCAAACTGGGCAGCATGACCATTGATGAATATGAATGAAGTTTTTTGGAATTGTTGAAGTATGTTCCTTTCATCAAGGACGAGACTGTCAAAATTCAAAGTTATCTAAATGGGCTTCCATCTTCCATCAGTGAAAAGATCCAGTATGATGACCCAAAGACTATGGAAGAAACTTTAAGGAGAGAAAAATGCTTATATGATCAGCAAAAAGAAAATCCTACCTCCCAAAAATATTGGGAAGACAAGAATAAGTTTAATAGGGAGCAAAGGAAAAAGAGAAAAAAACCACCATTTTTCAGGAACAGTCCTCAAGGACAACCATATTTTAGAGAGCCCAGGAAGGCTGAAGTGGGTGGACAAATTCCAAGACAACCACCTATGGAATGTTCGGGTTGTAAAGGAAATCATAGGTATAGATATTGCCCCCACATAAATGACAAAGTGAGAGCAATCCACAATGTTCAGTAGGCAGAAAC
>SNQJ01S0183292.1:0-19019 GCA_010110895.2 Picea sitchensis | reverse complement strand
TCTCCAGAAATATAGATCGGGACACTACAAGTCACTAGGTAAAGTATCAGGGTCAGATCTGAAGTGTAACCCCTCCAAACGGACTAGATCTGGATCTCAAAAATGCCCTCCTTCTCTTCAATTCGCCCCACTGCTCAAGAAATAATCTGAGCCATTAAACTGTCTCAGAAAGCACTAGATCTGATGTCCAAGGATTTTCAATGAAAAACCAAGTGATAGAATCCTCAACAGCCCTGCCATTCTCCTACGACGAATCTCTCTCCAAAGATGGTGCGCCCCTCTTGTTGGAATCCCTCAATTGATGTGCCCTCTCTCTATCTGCACATGAAAATGATGTAGAATCCTCCTACAACTGAGTAGATATGGAACTAGAATGGTGTGGGAGAGTATTGAATCTCCGAGACCAATATTGGGACAATATAGGTTGAATCTTTCACCACCGAATCATCCTCTAGGGTTTGTTATGTCAAAACCCTCAAAACCCCCAATATTGGGCTCACTAGCTAGAAGCCAAAAATCAAAATAAGATCATACATGAATGAATGAGAAGAGGCCCTTGCCTTCCTTTTATACTTTTTGGCTCACCTTGTCCCTCCAAAGTGACTTTCATTTTATTAATATTTAATTAATTAATTAAATCACTTTAATTAATTAATTAACCTTTTTACCTCTGAAAATCTCCTTATCTCTCCTTGTGGCTTCCGTGGCCACTGAAAGTCACTTCTAGCCATCCCATCCTATAGTGCTTCTCCTCCCTATTCCAATGGGCTATTACACTGAGAGGTTCCTCCAAGTAATGCGCCCAAAATGCCCTCTTCAGTGATTTTAATTAACTTATAGCTCAAAATAGTGAAAATCATGGAAATCGTCGGAATGGAACGAAACCAAAGCCAACCTGTGCAGAATGGATCATAATGATGGAATATGATGATAAATGCCAACTGGACCCCAAAATGCCTCTCAAATACCCTTGTACTCGCTATAACATCCATCTGGCTACTCTGGTCATCATAAGTCTCTGCCCTGTGATGATGTCCCAAAGTGGGGACATTACAAAATGAAGATGTCATCTACGCACACAAACACAAGACAAAGTATAAGCGGATAATGAAAATCTCGTGCACGCAAGAGAAAAAGACACACCAAAACTAAAATACAATAGTGTACATAGCACACATGCTAGATGTTCTATGCATAGTACTTATTAAGGTAAATCCCATTTCAGGGTTCATCTAGGGAGATTCTGTCATAGTCAACCAGCTTGTAGGTGCCTCTATGTAAAACATGTTTCACGATATAAGGACCATGCCACAAAGGTTATAACTTGCATTCCCCTAACTTATCATGAGCCTGGTCATAAACAAAGACTAGGTCTCCTTCTGCAAAAGCACGAGGGTAGATGAATTTTTGATATTGACTCTTCATTTTCTTTTGATACATCTCGTTAGCAAGAGTAGCATCACGACGTGTTTCATCCAATCTAGTCTAATATAGGAAACAATCTTCTTTAGCAGAAGTATGGGGCATGAGTTCTACTTTGAGTTTCAATGAGGGAATTTCACACTCGATTTGTAATACAACTTCTATGCCATATACTAACTTGAAAGGAGTGAATCTAGTAGCAGTTTTCATTGAGGTATGATAAGCCAAGAGAGCAGAGAAACGTTGTAGATCCCAAGATGTCTTGTTTTCCCCTACCATACGTTGAATCATGGTTTTAAGGACCTTGTTGATAGCTTCAACTTGTCCATTTGC
Organism: Picea sitchensis; assembly: GCA_010110895.2. Lineage (NCBI taxonomy): Eukaryota > Viridiplantae > Streptophyta > Pinopsida > Pinales > Pinaceae > Picea > Picea sitchensis. The sequence continues at coordinate 17,264 of SNQJ01S0183292.1, read as the reverse complement.
TTGAGGATAGTAAGGGGATGATTTCTCATGGAGAAAACCCAACTTGGCATGTAACTCACTCATCATCTAGTTTTAAAAGTGTGAACCATGATCAGTGACAATGGCTTGTGGAACACCAAAGAGAGTGATGATGTGGTTGAAGAAGAAGAGAGTTGCAGTCTGACCATCATTCCAAAAGGTAGGCATGACCTCAACCCATTTTGTGAAGTAATCAATGACAATGGTGATATAATCATGCCCCCTGGATGAGGTAGGCTTACATTGCATGAAATCAATGCCCCATTTGGAAAAGGGGTTGATGAAGACAACATGATGTAGCGGCATGGGGTGGGTGCGTGACGTTTTATGAAAAAATTGGTAGGGTGGGAACTTTTTTAAAACCTCGATACAATATTTGAAGATGGAGGGCCAAAAGTAACCAGCACATAAAATTTTATGAGCTATAGCCATCCCAGAAAGGTGACTGCCATAGACTCTAAGGCGACGGTCATTAAGAACACGTTTAACCTCTTCACGAGTCAGGAAAAGTTGTAGGATAGTTTTGATACCATGGCGATATAAAGTGTCAAATATGATAAGGTAATGTCGATAATGGTGATGAATATGACAACATTTGTCATGGGAGATATTGGGCTGAAAACACTAGGTTTGAAGATATAGGAGGATATATCCATACCAAGGATCGGACGTGCTGATGAGGAACAAATTTTCATCGGGGAGAGAATCTCTAGGATCAATATCTTCATCAGCATGGGGAAGGTCACAAATAAGTTCCGCAAACACCAAGGTTTTTTTGGCTTTGGACTTAGCAAATTCAAGATCAAATTCCTGAAGGATGATGATCCATTTGGAATATTTGACCCCAAGAACCTGATGTGTCAAAATATGATGCATGGGTTTTGAGTCCGAAATAAATGTAGTGGTGCATATCGATATGTAATGGAAAAATCTCTGGGCAGCGATGACGGCTGCCAGAGCCAACTTTTCAACATGCGAATATTGGAGCTCGGTACCAAATAGAATTTTTCTCAGATAATATATCACATGTTCCTCACCGTTAGGGTCCTCTAGAACTAACACCATAGAAATAATGGAAGTAGAGGCTGATAAGTAAAGGATATAGTCCTTCATATAATTCGTAGCATGCAATAGAGGTGTGTTGGTCAATGCATGCTTAAGAGAATCAAAAGATCATTGAGCAGTTTCATCTCAGATGAAAGGAGTGTCTTTCTGCAACAATCACATAAATCCTTTGGTAATCTTAGTGTAGTTACATATAAAACAATGAAGAAAGTTTGATTTCCCCTACAAACTTTGGAACTGGGTTAATTTATTAGGTGGAGGTAAAGCAAGAATATCTTTAATCTTTAAGGGATCCACCTAAATCCCATCTTTGGAGACAAAGAAACCGAGGAGTCGACTTGATTTGACAACAAAGATACACTTGTGTGGGTTCAAATGAATACGGTAGAACTAACATTGAAGAAAAATAGCCGATAGATGAACAATATGGTCTGATTGACTTGATGAATGGGTTGGTAAATCGTCGAGGTAAGGTTTTGCAATATTTTTGATATCATGGAAAGCATATGACATGGCCAACTGGAATGTAGCACCAACGTTTTTGAGGCCAAACAATATTTTCCAATAGGTGAACATTCCCCACAGGAAAATGAAAGTTGTCTTATGTTGATCAGCAGGTAAAATGTCGATCTAGTTGTACCTTGAGAAACCATCCATGAAAGAGAAAATCATGCTACCAACGCAATTATCAATAATCTGGTCGATGAAGGGCATAGGGTAATTGTCTTTTGGACAAGCCTTATTGAGATCTCTATAATAAACACAGACAAGAATGGTCCCTTTCTTCTTAGCACTAGGAACAATGTTAGAAACCCATTCCGTCAAGGGGAAAAGATAGATGAAGCCAGATTTCAATAGTTTCTCAACTTCTTCCTTTATAGCCACGGTTTTCTTGGGATGAACCGAGTGAAGTTTCTATCGAACATGTTTAACACCTAGGTAAGTTTTAATTTCATTCATAATGATAGATGATTCGATCCCTGGAATTTCCTCATAGCTCCAACCAAAGACATCGCATAATTATTTGAATAAAGCGGTATAAGAACCCACTTCTTCGGGTGAACAATTAGCACCGAAATTAATATTTTCCATGACACCCTATTTGATCGAAATATCAATAATGACTATGGAAGAAATGTTGCCTAAATTACCCTCAGAAATAGTATCATGTGTAAGTATATGAGATTGTGGAAAGTTGAAAACATCAGGGGGAAATATAGAGTGTATATGTTCCTGAATTTCTTCGAGAGGTGGAAATATTGATGGTGTTTATCATCCCAGGGTACTTCGTCAAAGCTAAGCATTTCCAGAATGGATTTGTCTTAAGGAAAAATCTGGGAAATGTAGTAAAAAATAGAAGACAAGGAGTTCAACCAAGATGGAATTGAATAGATGTCAGGTGCCAATAGATGTTGGTCATCCAAGGTGGGAGAGGCGGATTGAATAGCAACATATGAAGCCTCAGCTGGACTAAGTGGCATGGTGTCACCGAGCACATCGAACTCTAAAGGACTAGGTACAATCCAAGGATCAGACGATGCCAGAGATTGATAAGTCATATTCGAAATCATATTGATTGTGGAAATATGATGTGTGGTAGGAGGAAGTGGTGCAGGGAAGGTACCCATAAGGGTGGAATATTATAACAATCCTACGTGATCTTATGATCTACCAAGAAAGGAATATTGTTGGTAGCGAGAGTGAGAACGTCGGGTGTATAGAAATCTAATTGATTGATAGTGACAATTTTTCCTTGATGAGGAAATTGTACACATCGAAACACGGATGAAGCAACAACAGTCACAACATAAAGCCAACTTCTTCCTAGTAACAAGTTGTAATCAAGGGGAGCATAGACCACCTCGATGTCAATAGAGATGGTTTCTCCACCCAACTGAATGACTAAGAACTGCAAGAGTCCATGACGATGAAAACCTCGTCCATCGAATGCGTGCAACATCATAGGGGATTTGTTAAGTGTTGGTGATTTTAAGACTTTCCAAAAATCTAAAGACATGAAACAAGTAGATTCTCCCTCATCCAAGATAGTATGGTGAATTTGTTGATTGTGAACAACAACATCAATTTGAAAAGAAAGTTGGTGAGAGAGTCAAGACTTAAATTGTCCAGGTTAAACATGATATTATTGGATGAATCAGTATCAAAAGCACCAATAATAGCCAAGAGAATTCTACGTTGACTTGGGAAGTGCTGTAGAACTTTCAACATAGACATAGCACATGGTGCTTGAGCCAAATCTTCAACAATGTTGTAGTTTTGGGCAACACACGAACTAGTATTAAAAGTAGATTTATGGATGGTGCTCTTGGGAGGGCATAATATAGATTCAAATGTAGGTTTCTCTATCTAAAAGGATCTAGACGGAGGACTAACATATGGAGGAGTAACAGAGGATGGTGATGGATCCAATAAAGTACCGTTAGTGACCTTTTCTTTGTAGGGTTTAGCTGGCATGTTGTATGTCGTAGAGAGAGTGGTTAAATCAATCCCATTGAACATATAAATATGGGCACTTGTCGAGGCTTCATCATGAGGAGGGTGGCTAGAAATTCTCCCTGGAGAGGGGATTTGAGAAACCATGGAGTGTTGTTGAGGAACATGATGTGTTAACATAGTAGGTTGGGAATTCCCTTTGAAAAGTTTTTCCACTTCATCACGATGTGGGTAGTCCCAATTATAATGATCGTTACCACAAATAATACATGGGAATTTAAGTTTCCGCTGTGGTTGATTTTCGGTAGTAGGCACTGGAGGTTGAGTTTTGGGTTGTTCATTGTTAGTATTATTTTTGGGTTTATTTTTTGTCTTCTTCTTACCTTTGGATTGTTGTGAAGGGGTAGGATTAACTAAATTCACCTTAGAGACTTGAGTTTGGGGGGAGGTAGAGGAGAGTGAGGTCAAACTAGGAGTGGGTGCCAAAGTAGATTGACTTTCATTTCTAGTCGACTGGGAAACAGATTGGGTTTTGACGGAGCTGATAACTCCATCCACATGTGATGTGGATGAAGGTTTAGATGGATTGGTAGTGGCATGGGTAACATTTGGGATCAACTCATACAAAGTACCTGATTGTGAATAAACCAAATCTAAGTACTCAGCCCTGGCAATGGATTCTTCCTCCATGAATACAATTCCCATGGAGACATCACGAGCAATTGGGGGTAAAAGTGTTTTGGTAAACCATTCTACCAATAATTGGTTAGGAATTATTTCTTTGATCAACCTTCATCGTCATCTCCACTCATGAATATGATCAGAAACATGTATGGAGTTAGTCTGACGAAGGGAGGTCAAGAGTTCAGTACTCATCTCGTATCGAATGGGTAGTTGAAAGTACGTGAGAAAGGACATGGCAAGGGAGTTGAAATCTTGGAAAGAACCACATGGAAGTTCAATATACCACTTGGCTATAGAGCTCGTAAGTGTTCGCTGGAAAAGATGTAAATGTATAGAATCGTCCATTAAGGAGTTTGATGAACACCATAAATGGAAAGTCATCACATGGTTATTCAGGTATTCTCTAGGTTTACTGTCAAATTTTGGAATATCGGAAGGTAATTTAACAAGAATCATTGGCCAAAAGGGATAATGTAGTATAGGATCAATGGTCAATTGAGACAAGTCTGGGAGATCTAGAGTAGCGAGGAAGGGTAATTTTCGGTTAACCTGAGGGTGATACTGGTGTGGCATAGGGATACCAGTAGGGCCGTAAACTGGGTTAGATGGATATTTGTATCCAGTAGGTCCTCCTATATACGATTTTTGTTGACCAGGATAAATATGATTCGATGATGGTTGAGAAACATGTGCAAGTGGAGGATAACCTGATGGGTTTTGAGGATTATAAGTCGGATGATTTGTTTTCCCATAAGGGGGTTAAACATTTTTTCTATGAGGAGGATACACATTAGTCCCATGAGAAAGAGAAGGTTGTTGTTGTCCTTGAGGATGTTGTCCCCCAAAGAATTGTGGATTTCCTGGGAAAGGAATGTTCCAAGTATTTGGTGTTGCAGATGCATTCTGTCCATATAACGGGTGATGGAATCCAGTCTAAGGTTCCCCCCCAAGCTAAGGCTGTGTCTCAATTTGAGGTTGACCCCCAAATTGAGGTTGGCCCCCGGTGTGAGTTTGAGTGCCTAGAGGGATCTGGAAACCAGAAGTGAACGAATGACCGGTGCCTCCAACTGGATTAGAGCCACCAAGACCAACTCCTCCAAATAAAGGTGTAGGTATAGAACCAACAATGATGTTATATCCAGGAAGAATAAAAAGTCCAGAAATTCTAGGTTAAACCTAGGGGGTGTTATTAACGAAAGGATTCAGAGCTCTGTACCCAGGGGGGAGTGACATATTTGGTCTAAGTAGTGTTCTAGTTGGATATTGGAATGAGGTCACATTACTGGTAGTGATAGTAGAATGCACCATTTGGATAGTAGAGTTCGAGTGAGAAACAATCAACAATTGGTCTCCAACGACGATGACATTACTAGTCGTGCCATTAAAGTGGTCTAAAGGTACCGTGTAACTAACAGATGTCTCAGGCACTTGTGATTCCATAGGTTGATTGGGACTCACTCCTAGGTTACTGTACATATCACATACTGTTAAAGGTATAGAACCAAAACCAAAATTTCCAATAGTATGAGCTGGGGTCCTAAATGATTCACTTTGGAAAAGTGGATCCTCTACTCCAGATCTCGCGTTAGGTCTGGTGGGTATCTCAGTATCATAAATAACAACAACTTATCTAGATGAGTTCACCTGAAGCAGACACAGATCTTGTCTAATACTCAAAGCTGGGTTTATGGGCAGTTGAAAATATTCCAAATAATAAAAAACAATTCAAAATTGTTCCAAAGAGTGTGTGATTCCAACCTTAAAACCTAGTTCATTATGAGCCTCAGGAGGGCCTTCCAAATAGTTGGGAAGAAAATCTAGATAACCCTCCAGATATTCTGGGGGTAACCCTTTCATCCTACGTGAACGACAAAGGCCAATGTTGCTTGAGTTAAGTAAAGAATGAAAAAATAAATCTATGGATGACTAAAGAAAATAAACAACATAAACTAAGAAATCTAGGAATCAAACCAAGCAAACGAAACCTTCTCTCGATGATCATACGAGTTGGTGATGAAATCCAACATCACGTGATCAATTCAAGAAGGGGCTAGGATATGAGTGGGTGGAACATTTACGATGGTGACCTGTTTAATAGACTTATGCCTTGGTGCAAGCTTCCACACAGTAATTGTGTATTTACCCTCCAAGGAGCTCGAGTGAGTTTGACCACCGTCTGTTCCAGGTACAATGAAGACTTCCCTTCACCGTCACCTTGTGTAAAGACCCTAAAGATTATGGCTACTAAGGATACCAACTCGTAGTCATCCCCTTGGAGGGTACAGTCGACAGTCCAGTCTGAACATATGGGTAGGAGAACAAGTCTAAAATCCTTCGAGAGAACTGAGGATAAGTGGACCGGTAGAACTCTAGAGGGCCCCGAATGGATTCAGAATTCACGAAGCACCGAGACCAAATGAAGATAGTTGAATCTCAAGAATAACCTCAAATATATGATCTGACTACTACAAATGGTTGAACCACGGAGGGATAATATCCATAACTCTCTTGAACGTGACCTCGTGTGTAACCCTTGTGTGAGAGGGGGATACCATAAATCTTATATGAAAATTGGATTTTCTCTCCCTATCACAAGATGCTAATGTTTGTTTTGAATGCTTTGGAGAGTTGTACTCACAACCTAATCCAAAGCGTTAATCCTAGTCTAATGTTGGTGGAAGATTCTAAAATGTTCTAGATCAATTTTAATTAACGTTGATTTTTGTGGCTGTTATTTACTCAGAGGTGTATGAGAGTGAAACTTGATGAAATTGTGACTTAATTCCCAAAAAATGCATAAGAAATGATAAGCAGTCTTTTCTTTCAATGAATGTTTATTTAAGGGAAGGAGGAGGAAGTTTCCTTTCATTTTCAAAAACTAAGATGTAGTAACCTCATGCAATCATTCTCAATTAAGAATCCAACATAATGCTAAAATTTTCAGAAAATGATTCTAATATCCAAAAACCAATCGCGAAAATATATCCTTTTGTTTAAATGTGAATGATAATCATCTTGATGTAAATCTTCCTATGTCAACCAGACTTCAATATCTGTGAGATTTAAGCAATTGGAAGAAAACTTCACATAAACAAAACACACTCTCATTGTGATCAAACAAGAAACAAAAAGAAAACCAAATTTGCAAAAAAGAAAACCAAAAATTCAAACAGGAGGAAATGCTCAGAAAAAACCCCTCAAAGATCAGAATAGAACATTGTATAGATCTTTGAATTTCCTTACAACATCTTTCATTCAATCAGATAAATGAAAAAAATAGTAGATCGAATCCAAATCTCAAAGAAGAAGAGTGATTCAAAGTAAGGAAGAGAGATGTCAAAAATTCAAACAAAACATCATGAATTATTAGAAATCAAAAAGTTGGAGGATAAAACAAAGACACACTGAGATGCATAAGCAAAAAACTACACTCAAAGATCAATTCCCATAAGGTTTTTTAGTAGAAAACGACCAACACTCTGGTGTCAAGGGCACCAGAGCGTCACAACGCTCTGTGGGAGACTGTAAGGGAGTGATAACACTCTGGTTGTAGAGGCAGGGGAGCGCTAGCCTCTGAGAAGAACAAAAACTTTCCCAGAACTCAAAAAACTCAAGAAAATCCAGAAATTGAGTGTGTATGGGATGAATCCAAGAGCCAACTACACATATAAGAATCAGAAACACAACATGAATATGATCTAAAGGTGAGAAGAGGATAAAACAAGACCAAATAAGGAAACCAAAACTGAAATCTTGGTTCCCCAGTGGAGTCGCCAATTTCTGTTACAGGAAAATCCCCCTGTGGACAGGTGAATTCGCTCTTGGATCCTAGACTTCTAAGACTAAGACAGAAATGTGCTAACTTTAATCATTAACATCCCTTTAAACCTAACTAAGCTAATCTATAGATAAGAGGAAGAGGATGTACCTTTTTACGATGTTTGTCCTTGCCCAGTCCAAGTTGAGCTCTGATCCCCAAGATATTCTATGATTCCTGCAACCCAATCAAAGACAAAGCAACATCACTATTCTACCATGATTAGTTTGAAACTAGATCTATCCATTAAATACAAGTTCATGTAGGTATACACGATCTTGAAGGAAATAGGCCAAGAACATGTATTAGTGAAAACAAATCAAAGTGATTACAACTATAGATGTAGATGCATCAGCCTCACCAAGATCTCCTTGTCCAACCCTTTTCTCAAATGATCCAAAAACAAAATGACTATGCTTCACTAATGATCTCCCTTATGATATCATAAGTTTGATGCCTTCAATGTCGCTCCCTTTCACCATGAGGAGGCCTCCTTATATAGGCTTGGAGAGGCCTAACCACCTTAGATATTCTTGGGATAGGTTGAGTATATTTATCCATCAGTTGTGGATCCTCCCTAAGATCCATCCTTGACCTCGGATTCGAATCAAACTGACTCCAACTATATGGTGGATTTTCCCCTGATTTCCTCAATAGCACAACACTCCCCCAGAATGGTGCACAGAGCATTGCAACGCTTCCCCAAAGGAAGGCAAGAAGCACTAGCGGTCCCTATTAATGGGTAGGGGAGCATTGCCCTTCAAAAGTGAATTACAAGTGTTTTTTCTCAAGGAAGAAAATTTGTACTCTTCTTCAAATGACATATCCTTCTTTTAACCAGTCTTTAAGGATGTCTCAAGTGTCCCTATGATGTCATTCGAGATACTACATAGGCAAGATGACAATATGATATTTTCAACACTTGTGACATTTTTGGCCAAAGTGTGACAATTGTGACACTTGTAATGACGACAGTGGGTCATCATTTAAGTGAGTAATTTTGATGTGTAACAGTTTGTCATAATTACAATGAAATTATAGCTCCATCTAACTAGTGATGAAAATTTATTGATATATATATGAAATTTGGTTGATCTAGTGATGAACGTTCATCGATCTACTGATGCACTTCAAGCAATCTAGTTAAAAACTTGCATCTCTCTTGTGACAAACCTAGAAAATGCCAAATACCCATTTGAAAAAGTTTTATTGGTCATTGAATTAGTCAACTTTCATCGGAAATATGATGACGATGAGTGATTTCAATTATTTTGTTGTAGGTGCGACGTTTGTAAAATATTTTTCTGGTCATTGTTCGATTCATGAAACATTGGTGTTTTTTCTATGAGATACTTGTTTAAGATCCAATTCTTGATCTACATAGCTTGTATTTCATACTTTTTTTTTTATGTCTGGCGGAATCAACAACTAGTTGGGCACGTGCTCGCATTACACGTGGCCGTGTTATCAAACTACTACCACTATAACCTCCAAGTGTGCCCACGATGCCCCTTACACGGAACACATTGTAAGTCGGGGGGAGTTGAACTCGAAACCTCATGGAACTTCATTTTCACAGCACTTGCCAATTGAGATGCCCCCTCAGGGGATGCTTGTATTTCATACTTTGAATGTTATAGATTTTTAATATTTATTTGTCTCCTTTTAAATATTAACATTGGATCCCTAACCCTTAGACCCTATTTTATTTTGGGACATAAATTATTGTCTATAAAACATGTATGAAAATGTCTACTCAATTTGATTTAATGATGATACAATTTGTCTTGACCTCCTTCTCTTTTATCTTTTGATTTTCTTACTTTCACATAGTGAATCTTTGAAGCTTATGTGGTAAAAACATATGGTTTTGGTTTCTTGAGTAATTGTTGACTACTCTTACAAGCCTTTAATAAATATATGAAGACAATGGCTTAATTCTCTAGTACATATGGGGTCAATAATCGATGACATTTACACCATAAGAATACATTTGAATATTGTACTTATATTGCTTCAATGGATTTTGTTGTAATATGAAATCCCAATGCCATATAATAACATTATAGATGAAGAAAATGAAAGGATGCTTGCTATTTTAAGGGAAACATTAGAGGTAAAGGGTGATGGGAAATGTCATTTCTCATGTAATCAATGCAAGGGATTTAATAGAAGAAGACTTATAAGAAAAATAGTTGATTTTTTTTTGGAAGTATGGGAATTTTGAAGGGGGGTATGCATATCATCCCATGGTAAGTTATTCATTATATGTATTTTTATAGAGTGTGTTTATAAAAAGTTCTTTCATTTTTTTATTTTTATTTTTATTTTTTTTATATACTATTTTTATTGATTGTTTGTAATTATAAAGACAAGTCCTCCTAGGTGTGTGGTGTTGGATAATGTGCCTAGTAGTAGTAGAAATACTATTGTACAAGTTGAGGAAGATGGTAGGGATATTGAATATCAAGTTAATTTTATGGAAGAAGATGACATCAATAATACCATTGAGTTGGATTATGGGACAAAAAGATTGATCTAGGACATATTTGATATGATCGATGAGGACACCTTTGATGATATTCATGATGTACCTCTGCTGCACAACAACCCCTTTATGAAGGCTCAAGAACATGTGTTCTCTCTACTATAATTTTGTTGGTGAACTTGAAGGTATTGAACGGTTTTTCAAACACTTGTATCACACAGATCCTAAGGTACGTAATATAATTTGTCACAGACATAAAGTTCAAATTTGTTTTTCTCCATTTTTAGTGTCAATTAATGTGTAAATTAAGGATGAAATATTTATGATTACTATTATTTACATTAACTAGTTATTTTTTTATGTTGTAGATTGTTACATGAATTTTTCTTACCACTGTCAAATAATTTACCTTGCAAATACTAAGAGTTATGTGTCGTTACAAAATATATCATAATGGAGTATCAAGCTATTGATGCATGTCCTAATGATCATATTATATATTATGGAAAATATGCATCGAAAACGAAATTCTTGCAATGTCAAATCTCTAGATATAGAACCAATCAAGTAACAAAAAAGGTGCCTCATAAGGTTCTTCCTCATATTCCCATAATTTCATATTTGCAACAACTATTTAGGTGCCAAAGCATAACATAGTTTATGGATTACCATGCATGGCACATAATTGAATATGGAGTTCCTTGAATTCCTGGAAATGTTTCTACATTTAGGAACAATGAAGAAATTAGACCTACTTTTAAACAATAACACCATAATGTTAGAATTTCATTGGAAGTTTATGGTGTCAGTCCATCTGGTGAGATCAAGTCTATTTATTCAGTGTGGCCTATTTTTGTTATAAACAATAACCTTCCTCCTTGGATGTCAATAAAGAGGAAGCACACAATTTTGGCAATGATTTTTCCAGGTATTTATTTACGATATTTGTTTGAATCTACAATTTAATTTGTCTTATTAGTTACATAATTTCTCATATATATACAAGGTAGTAATTATGTGTACTTTCAACCAATTAGGTAAGTACCGAGTGAACGATATGAATGTATATATTTAGCATGTTGTTGATGAACTACTAAATTTATGGACTAGCATGACTATGTATGACATCTCTAGCCCAAAAGGAAATTTCAATTCCATGGAATACTTACATGGAAAATTCATGATGCCCCAGGGATAACACATTTTTTTGGTATGTAACATACTACTGAATTTCAATAGTATATAATTTTATGAAAATATGATGCATTCTTATTAAATATTAATTCCTTGTTATATAACTTCTAATACTGACATTAATCCATATCTTTCAGGTATTCAAACAAAGGGTAAATTTGCATGTCCAGATTGTGGTTCTAGGATTAAATCTCATCATTCAATAAGTTTAGGAATGGAGGTGTTTGATGAGTATAGGAACTTCCTCCCTAAGAATGATAAGTATTGAACTACCAAAAAACATCTTTACAATGGGAAAGAAGAGATTGCAATAAAACCACGAAGAATGACACCTCACCTATGGAAGTTGGAATATAATAGAAATCATCAAGGTAAGCAATTCGACTATGTATCACATAAAATGTTTTACAATTTTGATTTGTATTAATTTTTTTTTACCATATCTAACAATTATTGTTGTAATTTCTTTTATGTTTTATAAAGGTCATCAAGGCATTGATGGGCTTCCACAAGGAATGAAAAATTACCCCATACAATTCAATAGGTTTCCCTACTATGATGACCTACAAATAGCCCGTTTGTTTGATACAATACATATATGGAAGAATGTAACATAAATGTTGTGGAGAATATTAGATGGAAGGAGTGAATAAGAAAAAAACGTCAAAATTTATACTAACATCCAGGAATCCAATCATGAAATGCAAAATTTGATTTATTCAAATAGAAATGGACATCAAATTAGTCTTCCATGTTTATTTATAGAGAAGGAAAGCAATGTTGTAAAAAACAAAAATCCAATCTTACTCAGAGGGAAATTCATTTAGCATATGGTTTAAAAGATAAAAAAGAAAGCATATTCACCCACATCATGTTTCATTTTGTTCCCATTATATTAATCTATGTAGTGTGTTTTTTTTATAATTTTTTGCTAAGTCAAAATATGTTTATTGATTGAGATTGCATTTTTTATGCGTCCGACATATTGCGTTTGGAATACCACAAGGCTATGTGGTGCAATGGTTGTAAATTTCACATCAAAAAGTTGGATGAAAAGAAGAAAACCTCTCATTGTGGGATAACTGCAGTATTTCAAATCATTGATGTTTCCTCTAGAAGTGACAGGTATCCAACAATATTCAAAAATAGATAATATGGGTATTTGGATGATATAATTGAGTGTGACTATAGATATTTTAACTTAGTTATGTTTGAGGTCAAATGATACAGGTTATGGATGAATGAGCGTGATGTATAAAGAACTATTATTGAGCATGCCAATGGATTTACCATGGTTAATACAAGGATGTTTGAGCATGGTAACAAAACTTATGCTCTTCCAAGCGAATGTGAGAAGGTATTTTATTTAGAGGTTCCAGGTAAAGAAGGTTGGTCATACTTTGTTAGATATGATTCAATAGGAAGGAATGTAAATTATAATGTACCATAAGAATATGATATTTAAGAATAATAAGATGCAAAGGAGCATGAGGTAGATGTATTGTCAGATGAATAAGTTGAATAAGTTGAGCTAGATGTAGATGTAAATGTTCTCGATGATGATATTATTGAAAACTATATTATAAAAAATGACATTGATGACAATGTTGATATGGACAATCCTTTCAACTTTGATTTTGAGAATAATGATATAAATGTAAAGTTGGATGAATAATAAGATAAATGATATTGCAAAAATGTTGAAATGTAGGAGGTATGTGATTATATATTTTATTCTCTTAAAGGTATTTATTTATATGGGTTATTGATCATTGTCATCATCATCATCATCATCATCATCATCATCATCATCATCATCATTGTCATCATCATCATCAGCAGCAACAACACCATCATCATCGTTGTCGTCGTCGTCGTCGTCATTGTCGTCGTCGTTGTCGTCACTGTAAACATCATCATCAACATCATGGTCATCATTGTCATCATCATTATTGTCATCATCATCATCATAATCATCATCATCATCATCATCATCATCATAGTCATCATTGTCATCATCATCATTTTCATGACCATAATCAACATTGTTGTTTTCATAGTCATAATTATCATCGTCGCCATCATCATTGTCATCATCATCAACTTCATCATAATTTTTATCATGGTCATCATCATTGTCATCATCATCTTCATAATAATTTTCATCATCATCCTCAAAATTTTCATCGTTGTCGTCTTCATCTTTATCATCATCATCATCATCGCCATTGTAACGTCCCCCGAATACCCTCCTTGGGGAAAATACCACTAATACAAAACCAAACTTCTCTGATACCATATTGTAACATCCCCCAACCACCCTTGTCAGGGACAATGCCACTACTCCAAAACCAAACTTCTCTGATACTAGATGATTAAAACTTTCCATGCCCATACATAGACCTGTTGGACTATGGAAGACTGATCTCTTTGCGGAATAAATCACATATAAACTTAACAGAAATAAACAAGGATAACATGAAATAATACATGTAGTGAAACACATGATATTATTATAAGAATCACAGACATGCACTAAAATACATCATTAACCATTAAGAACAAAAATGATACTTATCTCTTAATTGTAGTGCACCGACTACATGCAGACATTCCACAAAACTCCCAACCTTATACCACGCTACTCATCACTCTTAGCAGTGGGTCACCCCTGAGCTAGGACTAGAATCCACCAGGCAAAGGATTACTAGGCTATGCAAGGAAAAGAAGAAGTTGCACCAGTCTACATGAAGGATTTCCTCCAAGGATCCACTTATTCCCACTGTTCCCAGACTCTCATTCCCCATATGCCTGTCCCAACCCAGGATTATACACCTTCATTGTCACACAGTCCATAAACTAATCCACCTCCCTTATAGGGCTTCAACAACAGGCCAGACATGAATTCTCAGAGTTCTATAGCTACTAATGGACTCCCTCTAGGAGAAATCACTTCCTCAACAAACTCTCTCACATGGAGAGAGTTTCTCACATGCCTGACAACCTGCTTCTTCAATCCATGGGAATGACAACCTGCTTCTTCAATCCATATCCTCAATAGACAGGAAAGAGTGATGGAAACAACACAAACCAGATGGTAATGGAAGAACCAAACACAGGTAACCCATAGGGTATAGGTTCAACAAATATATCAGTTCGGTCGCGTTGCATAGGTTCGGGATGGTCGAGGGTTCAACAATGGCGTGTCGGGTTTTTACTACTTTCATGTTGGCTATGTGTGTGAGTTGAAGGAATGACCAAAGGATCCCCCAAAACAATCAAAATCCCCACATATATTTTCATGTGCCTGAGATGGCACATGACGCTCATGAAGCACGTTCCTCTCCATTTGGAAGTCATTCCCCTTCCCACAAGGAACTTAGGATAAATTCATATCCTCCTCACAAAATTTAGAATAATAATATATATTATTCTATGAGTTTTAAGATCTTATTCTTAGGCCCCTTTTTCATCCTCTTAGCCCCCTTTTTCAGCCTCTCAACCCCCTTCCCTTACGCAACCTAGTGGAGACTAGTCCCCCATACTCTTTCATCGTGGTCAGTCTACACGTAGTGATGATTTTATATTAATGATTTGAATATTTACATATACAAAATAGGCTCCTGGCCTTAGCATCCTAGGCTCTCTGGCCCAACTATCAAATAATCCTCCTAGCTTATCATTACTTGACTCACCAACATATGAATCTTGTTTACAATTCATGATTAAAAATTTGGGGCTCAACCTTGGGGTATTACAATGCCCTCCCCTTATTTTTACATTGTCCCCAGTGCAATTCTTTTACACCATATCAACAAGATTTTCAAAATATTCCAAAAATATGCAGGTATTCTTCCTAAATTTCATCCTCATTCTCCCAAGGAGCATCCTTGGGACCATACGAGGTCCATTGGACCTTTACAATAATTATCGCTCGATTCCAGAGCTGTTTGATTTTCTGGTCTAGACTACATACCAGATGCACTTGGATAACACCTTCTTGCTCCACTTGAATCACATTCTAATCAATTACATGATTAACACCAGGTATATATTTCTTGAGTAATGATACATGGAATACATTATGAACATACATAGATGCAGACATTTCCATCATATAAGCTACTGGACAAATTCTCTTTAGGATTTCAAATGGTCCACAATATCTATCTACTAACTTGGAACAATTTCCCAACTTCAGTGAACTTTTGTTGGCCTTAACAATCAATAATACATGATCACCCACTTTAAAATCCCTATGAGTTCTACCCTTGTCAACATATCTTTTATGTATGTCTTGGTAATCCTTTAAATTTTGTTTAATCCTCAACATTTTCTCTTCCATTTCTCTGAGAAATTCTGGCTCAATCACTTCCCTATCAGCTAGATTGTCCTAGCTTACATGAGTGTTTAACTTTTTTCCATAAAGTGCTTCAAATGGGCTCATATTCAGAGATGCTTGGTACCCATTGTTGTATGAAAACTCTACCAAGTAAAGGTAGTATTCCCATTTTGATGGTTTTTCCATCACATACATTCTTAACATATCTTCTATTACTTGGTTTACCCTCTCTATCTTCCCATCAGACTCAGGATGATGCGTTGTAATGAAGTTCAGATTGGTTTCGAACCCCTTCAATAATCCCTTCCAAAATTTTGAAGTGAATTTTGGGTCTCTATTAGACACAATTGTATTAGGAATACCATGCAATCAGGCCACTTCCCTCATATAGATATCAACAACATTGGTTCTTTGTGAGTAGTCTTCAATGGAATAAAATGGGTAGCCTTGGTAATCTTGTCCACCACTACCGTTATAGAATCATGATACTTTTTTTCCTTGGAAATTTGGTGATGAAATCAATTGTCACCACTTCCCACTTCCACTCAGGAATGGGTAATTGATGCAACAACCCATCTAGGTGTCTATGATCATCCTTGACCCATTGACACTCCATACATCTGGCAATGTACTCAACAATTTCTTTCTTCATACCTGACCAATAGTATTGGCTCCTGACTGCTGCCACCATTTTCTAATATCCTGGGTGTCCAACATAAGGCACATTATGCATATCCTTCAAGATCATACTTTTCAATTCTAGAGAATTGGGTATAAAAATTATGTTCTTGTACAGGATCATTCCATCATCTACCAATTTATAATCTTTGACTATCTGCTACATTTTACCTTGGTGCAATTTTGTTACCATCTTTATGTATTGTGAATCTGCTTTTGCATCTTCATAAATTTTACCTTTAAGATATGTTTGGTACATTCTAATGGCTATAGCATGTAACTCATGCACTCTCCTACTGAGAGAATCAACAACTTTGTTCTCCCTTCCTTTGATGTGCTTGATATAAAATTCATACTCACAAAGGAATTCCAACCATCTTCTTTGTCTGGCATTTAAAGTTGGTTGATCAAACAAATACCTCAAACCATTATGGTTTATCCTTAGTTAAAATTTATTTCCCATGAGGTAGTGCCTCCACTTATTTAAGGCATTTACTATGGCTTCCAGCTCCAAATCATGAGTG
>SNQJ01S0183291.1:21545-40564 GCA_010110895.2 Picea sitchensis | reverse complement strand
TATGGAGAGTTCATTGATGCCTCCTACATCATTAAGATTTATCATCAAGTCTATGTTGTCTGAGTTATGAATATGTCACATGTTCTTGTTCAAAGGAAGTTTATAATCATGTGTCGATCATTTCTCAAAACTCTTGAAATTGCATGTCGACCATACTCTCAGTGTGTCTCAGAATCACATGAAGTTGTAGTCGTATCATGCACCCTGGTCCTACTTTCATTATGGATAGGTAACCTTGAAGCCAGTAGTCATCATATCCTCATTGGTTGCTAATTGGGGGGTTTCCCTTGTGTTCGACGATAATAAATCTATTCACACATTGGGGTTCGTGAAGTGCCTTGTATTCCATTAGCCTTATTGGTGGTTTCATATCCTTTGTCGACAATTTTCCTTATTGGCTACTATTAAAAGGGTCTCTTTCATGCACTACTTGCATTTGGTGCATGCGAGAGATGCACAGGGTCGTTGTTTCATGAACATCCTATTCATCTGAGTTCCTCCAAATCATCAAGCTACTTCTTTGTACCTCATGTTGACTGATGAGATATGCCTTAATTGTCTCCTTTCAGCGGGTCTCCTTCCATCGACTTCAGCTCATCTATTATGGAAATGAGACATAGAGTGCTATGAGTACCTAGAGGCTTGTATTCATTAGTGGTAGGTTCTCCCTCAATCGACAATTGGGAAAACATCAATGTCTCTTGATCAATGGATTCTTCAAGTGTTTGACCTCAACATCCTTATTCACACTTGTAAGAATATACTTAGTGCCTTGATACCTACTTTCATTATTGGTAGTTTGTCTCGTGTTTGTTAACGGTATCCATTAATGACCGGTAATCAAACAAAGTCTCATTTTGTTCGACTTCAACCCCTTTATTCACATGATGTAGACTTGCACCTTTGGCAGATTGTGTAGAAGACATTCAGTTTATAGTACCATCTTTCCTGATTTGTTGCTCTCGTTCATTGGACCAGTACCTATATGACTTCAGTGATCATGGGAGATCAGATTGTACTCCATTGTATATATATATCTTCAAATTGATTTTGAGACTGGTTTTGTCACACACTCACTATGGCATAGTAAATTTTTCACCTTTTCTCGAGGGACAGAATCCCCGAAATCCTACGGGGCTTAGCACAAGCTAGATCTCCCCTTTTTCAACCTCCATGTGATTGTTGATCATGATCACAGGCCAAACAACTAGGCACCTTTTCGCATTTTGCGACTCAGTGATATAAGCGAGTCGATTCTTTCAGCTCTGCAAACCTCGAAATGTCGAAATGCCGAAGAGGCTTCGATCAACAATTAGCCCCCTGGGCTATGCCTTGGTCTGTATGACCACTTCACACAAGACCGCAGTCTTATTCCCTTTGGGACTTATCAATACGAGAGCCTGACCTCTTGTCAATGGGACTCCTAGATTCCCAATTTTTGATTTCCCGACGTGGACTTTGTCACATTAGCCCTCCTAGGTATGCCCTGATCCAGGTGACCACTCCTCATAAGACCTCCATCCTATTTCTTTTAGGATTTATGAATACAAGAGCCCGACCTTTTGTCAATGGGACTCCCGAATTCCTGATTTCCGAAATCCCGATGGACTCTTCCTTTCGAGATTTTCCCAAAATCCTTGATTTCTACCACGTGTCCTCCCTCAGATGGACGGTCCTCATCATTTCATAATTTCACGACTTGGGACCCCTAATGACACAAATCCTCTGTCAACTCGATTCCCCAGTATTCAAAATACGGATGGACTCTTGATCTCTGCCACGTGTCCTCCACATATGGATGGTTTAGATTGTTTCGTGACTTCCATCATGGAGTGTCCTGATCACTTTTTCTTGAGACCTCTGAAATCCCAAAGTCTGAATCCCTGAAATGGGCAATCTCGCGAGACATATCCTCCCTAGATCGGACGGTCCAGAACTATTTCTGGACTTCCACCATGGAGTGTCCTGATCTCCTGTCCTCGAGACCTTCGAAATCCCGAAGTCTGAAATCCTAAGATGGGTGATCTCGTGACACGTGGCCTCCCTTAATCAGACGGTCCAGATCCATTTCAGGACTTCCACCATGGAGTGTCCCGATCTCTTGTCAACGAGACCTCCAAAGTGCCGAAGTCTGAGATCCCGATACAAACTCCTCTTTTGGGAATTTCACCTCTGTTCATGAGGGCTTAATCCTCATTGATGCAGGAGCATCTCAAGTGAGCCAATGTGGAAGCAAAAGACATCTGGACAAGCACCAACACAAATTTTGAAATTACCTTGAAATTGATGTGCCATCTTAAATAAGATAATTAAGAATAAGCGCCTTTGTATAATGTAAATGGACCTTGAGCGATTTTCTCTCGTCCTTAGTAGGTAGAAGGAATTTATGGTAGTTAATGCAAGTAGATAGAATTCAATTCTAGATTAGACAGTTTTAGAGCGCAAGAGGGAACCAAGATATAGACACCTTCATTATGTATTGTAACATAAGCATGCAAAATTATTGAGGAGAGCGTAGAAGAGAAGCAGAGAGATGTGTAGCAGATTCCATGTACAAAAGTTCTGAATTAATACAAAGAAAGTTGTGATTCATATTCATGGTGTTCATGTATTCTCTGTGTATGCATCTTTGAATGTTATGCTCATGAATGTTTTACTCTTTCTGTCATGCAATTGCTTTTATGCTATGTATGAAGGATTTCTTGTTGAATGTTTGAAATCTGAGAGGAAGGGGTAATGGAATGAATTTCAATTGTTTCTCTATCTGAGCAAGAGTTCTTGCAAGGAGTGCAGTTGAAGTGTCTGCAAGGAGTGCGTTCACAAAAGGTTCAGAGGTTTGTCTCTGAAAACTCAAGAGAGATAGATTTTTTTCTCATTTCTACAGAAATGCAGACAGGAACAGGAGTTGTGCAAGGAGTGCACAAGCCGAGTGAAGTCTCAGGGTTGCGAACCTGAGTGAAGAATTTAGAGACTGCTACTGCAGGAGTGCGCCAGTCGAAGGTTTTCAACACTTGGAAGTGGTTGAAAATCTGTCACAATGACTGCGCGCAAGAATTTCTAAAAGACTCGAAGTTGGAGAAAGTTCAGAAGGATCTGAAGTCTTCAAAAGTCGTTGAAAGCATAGCGACGTCGGACCATAGGAGGGTGAGCTCTCAGAGGAAAGACGGACAGTCAGAGTTCTCGATAGAGAATCTGCGAAGTCCTATGAGTCATCAGATCTCACAGAGAAGTAGGGGAGTTACGACGAAAGTATCGAAAGGTTCTAAGCTCAGGAGAAGTAGGACCATAGATCCAAGCCACAAGGGTCATTGGATTTGCACGTATATAATTGTATCAGGTTTTTCGTGGGTGGAAGTCCCGTAAACCTTGCAACGGGAATTGCGATATCCCGAACAGCGAAATCCCGAACACCAAGAGAACAGCGTGGGACCATAGGAGTAAATGAGGCAGACAGGTGGCACACTACTTCGGAGTTTCATGGAATGAAGTTTCGAAAATACTGCAATTGAATTCGCGATATTGCGAAGTCCGCAGTGCCGATGAAGTGAAGTGGTGTTGAAAAGTCAAAGCTCGTGAGTGTATCGGAGTTTCGGTAAGTCAGGATTCGAGAATCATGGGGACAAGTTTCTCAACATCGCGATCGTCGAAATCGTGATAAGGAAATTCCTGAAAAGGAGAGTGGAAAGGTCAGCGTTGAATTTTTTCAGGTTTCAGGGATTCAAGAGATCAACGCTTGACCACTGGATTCGCAAAGTTGCAAAGTCCGATCTCCCAAGTGCAAAGAGGGGATTCTGTGAGATTTTGTTGTGGGTGCATATTTCCTGATAGGGGAATAGAAGAGTCATTTTAGAGTTCCTTGGGCGAGTGGAAAAAGGAAATATCCTGTGTTGACATGGACCTTCCGACCTGTGGGTTGTGGAGGGAGCGTGCGTCGACATCAAGTTTGGTATCAGAGCACAGAAAGGTTCTTTGCTTTCTATAGCAGAGAAGAAAGAGAATTCACCATGCCGCCAAGGAGAAGGGACATACAAACACTCGATCCACCAGAAGATAGGGAAATGCCGAGAAGAAGAGGCAGGTAGATGACTAATCCAGCCATGGAGAGAGAGATGCGTGATCTACGAGCTAGACTTGAAGACATGGAGACAGCACAAAGACATACAGTCATTGTTGGGGATCTCAGTGATTCTGAAAGTGAATTTGAAGTTGAACGTGAAGAAGAAGTTGAAGCTGAAGATGCAACAATTGAACGCTTGAACAGAGCTATTGCAAGAATGGGTGCAAGAGCGAAGATGGATATTCCAGTTTACGAGGGAAATCTGGATGTAGAGGAACTTCTAGACTGGATTAGAGCTCTAGACACATACTTTGACTATGAAGATGTCGAAGAGGACAACAAGGTCAAGCATGTTGTCACAAGATTAAAGGGACATGCAACATTGTGGTGGGATGAACTACAAGCTGACAGACGCTACAAGGACAAGAAGAAGATCAAAAGATGGGATGGAATGATCGCGAAGATGAAGTCGAAATTCATCCCCAGGGATTATCAAATTACTTTGTTTAGGAGGATGCAGAACCTAAGACTGAAGCTGATCACAGCGAAAGAATACACTGAAGAATTCTACAAGCTGAACATCAGGGCAGGTCATCGGGAGAGCGATGATGAAAAAGTTGCCAGATATTTGAATGGTTTGAGATATGACATTCAGGATGAGATGAGCATGGTAACCATATGAACGGTGGAAGATGCTTATCAAATGGCTCTAAAAGCGAAAGAGAAGATGAGCCGAGAGAAGGGTCAGAGAGGCCGAGGCAAAATTCAGCCAAGAGGCAAATCAGTTGCCCAGGACAAATATCGGAAGCCCAAGGAGGACTGGAAGAAACCTCAGACTCGAATTGAGAGAGGTGGAAGTTCACAGCGAGGGCGGCATACTAAGAAGGGAGGAGATTATGATGATAACAATACTTTTCCTCGTACCAGGAGTAGAGGAAGAGGAAGAGGTGGAGTAATAACATGCTTCACATGTGGAAAGAATGGGCACAAGTCTTACGAGTATCTAGAAAAAAAAAAGGAGAATGGAGAAGCTCACATCGCCGAAGCATAGAGGCGAGATGTTGAGGCAGAAGATGTTGAAGGCGGAAGATCGTTGATGATGCGAAAATCTCTTTTAACACCAGAGAAGGAGGTGGAGAGTTCAGTCCAAAGAACCAGACTTTTCTAGATTGCTTGCAAGACCAAGGACAGGGTATGCAAGGTCATTGTGGACAGTGGTAGCACAGATAATCTCGTTTCTATAGAGATGGTAGAGAAGCTGGACCTGGATACGATTGATCATCCAAGCCCATACAGAATTTCGTGGCTACAAAAATGACATGAGGTAACTGTCACTAAACAATGTTTAGTTGAATTTAAGATAGGAGGATATAATGATAAGATATTATGTGATGTAATTCCTATGGATGTTTGTCATCTATTTCTAGGTAGACCATGGCAATATGACAGGAATGTGATTCATGACGGGAGAATGAACACATACACCCTAGAGAAGAATGCGACGACACACATGTTGCTTCCAATTAAGGATAAGGAGGTGAAAACAGAAGTAAGCAACACTATACTTCTCATGAGTGGGAGGGAACTTCTTACAGAGGTTAAGAAGAAGGAGGATCCGCAATTCATAGTGGTCAGGAAGCCAAAGATTGTTTTAACCAGCACAAGAGTGGATGATTTACCAGAAGAAGTTTAGGAACTGCTGGAAGAGTTCGTTGACATAGTAGTGGACGAACTACCTCATTCGTTGTCGCCGATCTGAAGTGTGGGTC
The DNA here is from genome assembly GCA_010110895.2 of Picea sitchensis. Lineage (NCBI taxonomy): Eukaryota > Viridiplantae > Streptophyta > Pinopsida > Pinales > Pinaceae > Picea > Picea sitchensis. The sequence goes on along the minus strand of SNQJ01S0183291.1, from coordinate 34,738 downwards.
ATCATATTGATCTCATACCAGGAGCCAGTTTTCCAAATAAATCCGCGTACAGATTAACGCCGCAAGAAAATGAAGAGGTCAAAAGACAAGTCCAGGAGTTGTTGGACAAAGGTTTGGTCAGAGAAAGCTTGAGTCCATGTGTTGTTCCAACAGTACTCAGTCCGAAGAAAGACGGAGGCTAGAGGATGTGTACTGACTCGAGGGCGATTAATAAGATAACCATCAGGTATAGATTTCCATTGCCAAGGATGGATGATCTGATGGATTGCTTGAGTGGAGTAAAGTATTTTTCAAAGATTGATTTGAAGAGCGGTTATCATCAAATCCGCATGAGAGAAGGTGATGAATGGAAGACAACATTCAAAACCAATGAAGGGTTGTATGAATGGCTTGTTATGCCATTTGGATTAAAAAATGCGTTGAGTACCTTCATGAGGTTAATGAATGAAGTCCTGAGGGATTTCATTGGAAAATTTGTCATTGTGTATCTGGATGACATACTAGTTTTCAGTAAAACAGTGGTCAAGCATTTAAAGAATTTGGCTACAGTCATGCAGAGGTTACAGTAGGAGAAGTTGTTAATAAACATGAAGAAATATTCATTCATGAAGACAGGGCTCATTTACTTGGGATTTGTTATTTTTGCAGATGAGTTGAGGATGGATCCAGATAAGGTGGAGGTAATCAAAAATTGGCCATCACCGAAGAATATCTTTGAGGTGAGAAGTTTTCAAGGATTAGCTAGTTTCTACCAAAAGTTCATTAGGAATTTTAGTGGAATTAGTGCAGCGATGATGGATATAGTGAAGAAAAGACACGAGTCTTTTCACTAAACAAAAGAGGTTGAGAAATTTTTTAATCTGTTGAAGAGGAAGATTACAGAACAACCAATTTTGGTGTTGTCGGATTTCCAAAAGACATTTCAAGTGAAATGCGATGCAAGTGGATTTGCAATTGGGGCAGTCTTGAGTCAAGATGACAGGACGATAGCATACTTCAGCGAGAAGTTGAATGAAGCGAAAGTGAAATACTCCACTTATGATAAGGAGTTTTATGTTATCATCTAGGCATTGAAGAAATGGAGGCATTACTTAATCCCGAAATAATTTGTCTTGTATAGTGACAATCATGCACTGCAGTTTGTGAATCAACAGGAGAAGTTGAATCAGAGACATGTCAAATGGGTTGAGTACATGCAAAATTTCACTTTTGTGATTAAACATATTTCTGGTACTGATAACAAAGTTGTTGATGCTTTGAGCAGGAAGTGTTTTCTATTGCAGGAGTTCAAAGTCAAAACGTTGGGTTTTGATGATCTCAGGGACATGTACGTAGATGATGAGGATTTTAAAGAGGCGTACGAAGCAATTGAGAATCCAATTCTTAGGGATAGAAGCCAATAGACAGAATACATGATCCAAGAAGGATTACTGTTTAAGGGTAATCAACTGTGTATTCTGAAATGCTCCATGAGGGAGAATTTGTTGAAGGAGAAACACAGTGGAGGATTGGCAGGGCACTTTGGTCACGACAAGACGTTCACAAAGTTGAATGAGTCATATTTTTGGCCGGGAATGCAAGAAGACATCAAGAGATTCGTGGACAGATGTAGAATTTGCCAGCATTCAAAGGGAAGGAAACATAATGCGAGGTTCTATCAACCATTGCCCATACCAGAGAGGTCATGGGATGCAATCAGCATGGATTTCATATTGGGGTTTCCAAGAATGCAAAGAGGTTTTGATTCAATCTTTGTGGTGGTGGATAGATTTTCCGAGATGGCACACTTCATTCCATGTCAGAAAACTAGTGACGCAACTCACATTGCGAATCTATTTTTCAAAGAGGTCATTCGACTTCACGGATTGCCAAGGAGTATAGTTTCAGATCGAGATACTAAGTTCATAGGGCACTTTTGGAGAACCTTATGGAAGAAGTTGGGAACTAACTTGTTTTTCAGTTCATGTTATCTTCCTTAGACGGATGGATAAACAGAAGTCTGGGAGACTTGCTGAGAATCCCGGTGACAGAACACCACAACCAGTGGGACCACATATTACCACAGGCAGAGTTTGCTTATAATGACTCAGTTAACAAGAGCACAGGGTAGAGTCCATTTCAGATTGTCTATGGCATGTAGCTGAGGGGAATTTCTGAATTAAGAGATTCAGAACAGACTGTGACTAGGAGCGCTAGTGCAGAAGATTTCGCAGAGGCGATGAAGGAGCGACTGCAGAGTTCGAGCCAGGAATATAAGCGTAGAGTAGACCAACACATGAGACAACTTCAGTTTGAGGTTGGTGATTTGGTTCTGGCACATTTGAGGAAAGAAAGGTTCCTGAGAGGAACATATAACAAATTGAAGATGAAGAAAATCCGACCATGTAGGATCTTGAGGAAATTTGGGGCGAATTCTTACGAGATTGAATTACCCGATGGGATCAGAATTTCTTCGATATTCAATATCTCAGATTTGTACCCATACAAAGCTGAGGAAGAAGGAATAGGAAATGAGAAACCAGTGATTCACTGGACAAAGCAGATGCCAGTTGCAGATAAGCCACAGATGGAGCGCATACTAGATAGCAGGGTGAGCAAGAAGACCAGGCGGAAATAATACTTTGAATATTTGGTCAAATGGAAGGGCCATCTAGTTGAATATGCCAGTTGGGAGAACGAAATAGAGATACAGAGGGATGGACAAACCATGCGTGAGCTCATGGATAGAATCCATGAAATTTTTCAAGCCAGACAGTATGATGCAAGAGAATCTCAAGCGAGCCAGTGCGGAAGCAAAAGACAGCTGGACAAGCGCCAACAAAAATTTTGAAATTACCTTGAAATTGATGTGCCATCTTAAATAAGATAATTAAGAAGGAGTGCCTTTGTATAATGTAAATGGACCTTGAGCGATTTTCTCTCGTCCTTAGTAGGTAGAAGGTATTTATGGTAGTTAATACAAGTAGATAGAATTCAATTCTAGATTAGACAGTTTTAGAGCGCAAGAGGGAACCGGGATATAGACACCCTCATTGTGTATTGTAACATAAGCATGCAAAATTATTGAGGAGAGCGTAGAAAAGAAACAGAGAGTTGTGTAGCAGACTCCATGTACATAAGTTCTGAATTAATACAAAGAAAGTTGTGATTCAGATTCATGGTGTTCATGTATTCTCTGTGTATGCATCTTTGAATGTTATGCTCATGAATTTTTTACTCTTTCTGTCATGCAATTGCTTTTATGCTATGTATGAATGATTTCTTATTGAATGTTTGAAATCTGAGAGGAAGGGGTAATGGAATGAATTTCAATTTTTTCTCTATCTGAGCAAGAGTTCCTGCAAGGAGTGTAGTTGAAGTATCCGCAAGAAGTGTGTTGACAAAAGGTTCAAAGGTTTGTCTCTGAAAACTCAAGAGAGATAGCTTTTGTTCTCATTTCCGCAGAAGTGCAGACAAGCACAGGAGCCGTACAAGGAGTGCACAGGCTGAGTGAAGTCTCAGGTTTGTGAACCTGAGTGAATAATTTAGAGACTATTGCTACAGGAGTGTGCCAGTTGAAGGTTTTCAACACTTGGAAGTGGTTGAAAATCTGCCGCAAGGAGTGTGCGCAAGAAGTTCTAAAAGACTCGAAGTTGGAGAAAGTTCAGAAGGATCTGAAGTCTTCAAAAGTCATTGAAAGCGTAGTGACGTCGGACCGCAGGAGGGTGAGCTCTCAGAGGATAGACGGACGGTTGGAGTTATCGGTAGAGAATCCGCGAAGTCCCGTTAGTCGTCAGATCTCACAAAGAAGCAGGGGAGTTACGACGAAAGTATCGAAAGGTTCTAAGCTCAGGATAAGTAGGGCCATAGATCCAAGCCACAAGGGTCGTTGGATTTGCACATATATACTTGTATCGGGTTTTGCGTGGGTGGAAGTCTCGTAAACCTTGCAACGAGAATCGCGATATCCTGAACCGTGAAATCCCGAAGGCTAAGAGAACAGCGTGGGGCCATAGGAGTAAACGAGGCGGACAGGTGGCACACTACTTCGGAGTTTCGTGGAGTGAAGTTCCAAAAATACTACAATTGGATTCGCAATATTGCGAAGTCCGAAGTGTCGATGAAGTGAAGTGGTGTTGAAAAGTCAAAGCTTGGGAGTGTATCGAAGTTTTGGCAAGTTGGGATTTGGGAATCATGGGGACAAGTTTCTCGACATCGCGATCGTCGAAATCGCGATAAGAAAATTCCCAAAAAGGCAAGAGGAAAGGTCAGCGTTGACTATTTTCGGGTTTTGGGGATTCGAGAGACCAACACTTGACCACTGGATTCGCAAAGTTGTGAAGTCCGATCTCCCAAGTGCAAAGAGGGGATCCCGTGAGAGTTTTTTGTGGGTGCAGATTTCCCGATAGGGGAATAGAAGAGCCGTTTTAGATTTCTTCGAGCCAGTGGAAAATGGAAAGATCCTGTGTTGACGTGGACCTTCCGACCTGCAGGTTGTGGAGGGAGCGTGCGTCGGCACCACTCATGCATCTCCTAACAGATCCGATGGCTATCGGGTTTTCTAACTAAGATCTGACGGTTCAGATCTGTCCCACGCTATGCACTCTCCCACTACTCCCTGGACATGAGAAAAAACCAACGGTCCATATACTCCCACAGACCTTGGGGATCTACGGTCCCAATTTCTTTGCTACTCACGAATATAAAGGAAAAGGATTAAGGCATTTAATGCCCTCGTTTCTTCCTCCAATCTAATAGTTGTGAATGACCGTAGATCTTCCGACAGGATCTCTTCCGTCAATCGATACTTATCCCTACGCTGCCCTTTCGGGATTTCAAGAGGATCATTCTTCCTCGTATGGGGTTACTAACACTTGCACCTTCAAATCCTTTTCCAGGTTCTTGGTGAGCTTTCCAAGAAGGGTGTCTCTATGGGGAGATCTATCCAGGGTATTACCTGAGACAGATAAGGGTATAGATTTCCCGAGAACAGACTTGAAGTTTGAATTAATTCAATATGCGTATATACATATAAATCTATCTATAAACATAATCCATACATGGCCCTTCCAATAAAAGCATGCAACCACCATTTCTGATCAAAACACCACACAGACAGTATTATACTCAAACCATTCATAAACTGCACAGACTATGAGAATACATGTTAGCATATAAATTTCAAGATGCAAGATGATCATAAATGCCAGAATATACATTTCAAGATGCAAGATGTAAAACACTTATCAGAAATAACACCATATGTGATTTCAACTGTTGAGAGGGGTTCTCGTTTCCACCCAACCGTAGGCTCAACGACTCCCAACGGATTTACCACCATCCACCCCCGAGCTGAGACCACGATGTTGCGAGACTGATTCTCTATTTTCCAGTGACCGAGAACAAAGGTTACTCTCATTCTTCTCTGCTATCACTCACTCTATATTTTTCTAGAGTTCTTTTCCTTCTCCTCTTTCAATTGCATCTACCCCTTGATCCCACACTCTTCTTTCCTTTTCTCCTTTCGACGAGGTTGCATGTGGCACGATCTTCCTCATGGTGGTCAGGTCTGAGGACTCTACGGATGGGTGGTTCACTCCCATCCCTCATTACTCATGAGGAACCCTTTACCTACCAACCTAGCGATTCATTTAATTCGGGGCCAACAAACTGCTCTTGGTTCTCCGAGCCAGTGAAGTCCAAATACGGTATTGGTTTCAATGGAAGTTAATGCCACCATTCCAGGTGCCTTCCACCACCTTTCTCTAGCCATCGTGGTCTCTTTTTCAGCATATCCCCTATCAGCAGTCCTGCAATATATATTCATAATATTATTCACATTCATCGACCTTTTTCACAAGGTCCATTCACATCACACATTCACATTTCTGTGTTTGCCACAATACTTGGCCAGTATAGTTATTTTTACAGACTGGGGGAAACAGGGTGTTACAATTCCATCCTTCTTAAAGGAACATCATCCTCGATGTTCTATATATCAACTTGACATGCATGTACAGGTGTAAACAAAATCGGATATGCCTATTTCATGGCATCCTCCATTTCCCATGTAGCCTCATCTAGGCCAAAATGTTTCCACTGCACCTTCACCTGTGCAATGGTTTGGTTCCAGAGCGGGGTTTCCTTTCTGTCCAGTATGCATTGGGGTTCTAGTAGAAATTCTCCCTCCGGTTCCACCTAGATCACAGACCAATCAATTATACGATTATCATCATGTACATATTTCTTTAATAATGAAACATGGAAAACATTATGTGCTTTTACTATGGGAGGAAGTGCTAGCCTATAGGCTACAGGTCCCACTCTATCTAGAACCTCAAAGGGTCCATAATACTGAGGTGCTAACTTGGCACAAGCTCCATGTCATATACCCACTTAAAGAAAACAAAAAATTTCATCGAATTCTCGAGGATCAGAATCCCCGAGATACCTACGGCTGTCTTAGCATAGGCATGTTCCTTCCTTTTCCATCTCCATGTGATCATCGGTCATGACCACAAGATGAACAAGTATGGAATTCTTTCACTCTTCGCAACTCATCACTACCAGAGTGTCGAGTCTTTCGACTCTGCAAACCCTGACACGGCGAAACGTCGAACCCCGATAGGGCTAGCGAGTGGCAGGTTTCCCCCATGGGGTCTTGTCCACATGACCCTGTCCCGTGTCTACATGCTTAAGATAGCCAAGTGCTTATTGACTTTTCATGATTCACAACCTCACAGGTTGAAGCGTCGAGCTCTCATGCTCTTCTTCTCCAAAATCTCAAGACAAGAAAGTTAGCAATGGTTGACTTCCTCTTCGCTCTTCTCGCAACTCACAACCTCGCGAGTTGGAGTGTTGAGCATTCGTGCTCCTATATTGCGAATCCCCAAGACGCGAGAAGTCAACAAAGTGTTGACTCCTTTCCGGGGGACGTGTGCCCACCTGTCAATCATGCGGGCCCCACCTGATGGATGTACCACGTGTTGTCACGAGACTCGGCTCTCGACACTTCGCGACTTCTACGGTCGAAAGTGACCCCTTCCATCCTCCAAAACCCCGAACTCCTGATATACAATATCTCCACGGAGTTCTGATCCAATGGTCCTCCCATTCCTGGATCCAACGGTTCAGATTTTCCTCCTCGCCACTTCGCACTTCGCGACTTCGTGAGTTGGAGCACCCAACTCTTGCGCTCTCTTCTTGCGAAACTCCAAGAATTGATATTTATTTTCCCTCTCGCATTCTCTCTACTCGCAACTTCACGAGTCAAAGGGTTGATCTCTCATGCTCTTATCTCACGAATCCCCGAGACGTGAGAATTCAATGGAGCATTGACTCCCTTCTCTAGGCGACACGTGTCTGCCTGTCAATCACGCTGGCTCCACCTTGAAGTTCTGCCATGTGTTCTCTCGTGCCCGGCTCTCGACACTTCGCTACTCCTGAAGTTGAAAATGACTCCTTTCAACCTTCGAACCCCAGAACGCACGATAGGCAATGGGGTTCCTGATCCAATGGTTGTCTCCGCTCCTCGCAACTTCACCACTCACGATTTGGAGCACCCAACCCTTGGGCTCTTAACCTGCGAACCTCCGAGTTCGCAAGATCCCTTGATCTCTGCCACCTATCCTCCTCAGATGGACGGTCCTGATCCTCTAGCGACTTCGTCGCTCGCGAAGTCAAAAGGCTTCCCCCTATGACTCTTGATGTCTGAATCCCCAATATGGGCGGTCTTGTGAAACGCATCCACTCTCAAACGAACGACTCAGATTTCCTCGGGACTTCACTACTCACGAAGATGAAGGAAGAAAAAGGGTTAAGGCATTTAATTCCCTCGTGTATTCCTCCAATCTAACGGTCGTGAATGACCGTAGTCCTTTCGATAGGACCTCATCCGTTGATCGATACTTATCCCTACGCTTCTATTTTGGGACTTCAAGAGGATCATTCTTCCTCATACCGGGTTACTAAAGCTTGCGCTTTTGAATCCTTTTCCAGATTCTTGAAGAGATTTCTAAGAAGGGTGTATCTATAGGGAGATCTATCTAGGGTATTACCTGAGGATGAATAAGGACATAGATTTCCCAAACGCAGACTTGAAGTCTGAATTAGAACAGTATGCATATAAATAGCGATTTATAAAACATAATCCATATGTAGTCTTTCCATTATAACCATGCAATCACCATTTCTGAATCAAAACACCATACATACAGTCTTATACTCAAACCACTCATAAAACTGTACAGACTGTGAACATACATGTCAGCATATAAATTTCAAGATGCAAGATGTAAAACGCTTATCAGAAATAACACCAAATGTGAATGCAACTGTTGAGAGGGGTGCTTGTTTCCACCCAACCGTAGGCTCAGTGATTTCGATAGGATTTACCACTAGCCACTCCTGAGTTGAGACCACGATGTTGTGAGACTGCATCTCTGTTTTCCAATGACTGAGAATGAGGGTTACTCTCCCCCTTCCCTGCTATCACTCACTCTGTATTTTCCAGAGTTCTCTTCCTTCCCTCGCGTCTGCCCCCTTTCTCGCTTTTCCCTCATGCCTTTTTCCTCTTGCGAGGTTGCGTGTGGTGTGATTTCCCTCACACTGGTCAGGCTTGACATCTCTATGGATGGGTGGTTCACCCCCTCCCTCCCCCTCATCCCTAATTACTCATGAGGATCCATTTACCTACCAATCCTGGTGAGTCATTTAATTCAGGGCCAGCGAGCCACTCTTGGTTCTTCGAGCTAGTGAAGTCCAAATACGGTATTGGTTTCGGTGGAAGTTAACGCCACCTTTCCAGGTGCCTTCCACCATCTTTATTCATCCATCGTGGTCTCTTTTTCAACATATCCCCTCTCAACAGTCCTGCAATATATTATTCACATTCATCGACCTTTTTCACAAGGTCCATTCACATCACACATTCACATTTTTTAGTTTGCCACAGTTCTTGGCCAATATAGTTATTTTTACAAACTGGGGGAAACAGGGTGTTACAATTCCCTCCCCTTTAAAGGAACATCGTCCTCGATGTTCTTATCTATCAACATGACATGCATGTACAGAAGTAAACAAAATCATATATGCATGTCTCATGGCATGCTCCATTTCCCATGTAGCTTCATCTGGGCCAAAATGTCTCCACTGCACCTTGACCTATGCAATGGTTCGGTTCCGGAGTGGGGTTTCTATTCTGTCTAGTATGCACTAAGGTTCTAGTAGAAATTCTCCCTCTGGATCCACCTGGATCACAGACCAGTCAATTATATGATTAGCATCATGTACATATTTCTTCAATAATGAAACATGAAAAATATTATGTGCTTTTACTGTGGGAGGAAGTGCTAGCCTATAGGTCCCACTCTATCTAGAACCTCAAAGGGTCCAAAATACCGAGGTGCCAACTTGGCACAAGCTCCCATTTTTCAGGGAACTCTTCTGGCGTCTAACTCTGAGATATACATGGTCTCTCGTTTTGAACTCTCTTGGAGTTCTCTTTTGTTCGGCATAACTTTTCCGTCGGTTTTGGGCGACCTTCAGGTTTTGTTTTATCTGAGTCACCTGTTTTTCCATTTCTTTCAACATGTCGGGTCCAAAAGAAATCCTATTTACGGGATTACTCCAGCTGACTGGAGTGTTACATGGTCTACCATAGAACGCTTCAAAGGGGCTCATCTTCAAGGATGTTTGGTAGCCTTTGTTGTAGGAAAATTCTACCAGTGGCATGTAGTCCTCCCACTTCCTGGGTTGATGCATTACATGCATTTTTAACATATCTTCTAGTATTTGATTCACTCTTTCTATTTGTTCGTCGGTTTGAGTGTGATAGGTGGTGCTAAACAAAAACTTGGTCTCTAAACCAGCCATCAGTGATTTCCAAAAGTTAGAAGTAAATTTCGTGTCTCTATCAGACATGATCTCTTTCGGCATACCATGCAGTCTAAATATCTCTTTCATGAATACCTGGGCAATATTGATTGCCTTGTAGGTCGACTTGACGGGGATGAAGTGAGAAGACTTGCTCAATTTATCCACCACCACCATAATGGCATCATTTTGTTTGGTTGAGGTTGGTAATCCAGTGATGAAATCCATGGAGATGGTTTCCCATTTCCATTCTAGGATTGGTAAAGGTTGCAATAGTCCTACTGGGTGTTGATGTTCTGCTTTAACCTGTTGGCACTCTATGGATTTGGCTAAGCATTTGGTTATGTCTTTCTTCAATCCAGGCCAATAAAATTGTTTTCTGGTGGCAGTGATCATCTTCTGGTATCCTGGATGACCAGTATAGGGTCTTTTATGTAGTTCATCCATAATGAACCTCTTCAAGTCGTCACACGCTGGAATATAAAATCTGTTTCTGTAAGTGAGCAAACCTCCTTCAATCATCTGATAGCCTTCATATTTTACTCCAACGGGTTCTTGTTGTAGGTACATGGTCACGATCTGGATGAAGGGATCTGTTTCTTGTGCATTTTTTATTCTTTCCTTGACATCTGTCTCACAGGTGCTCACCACTGCCAGGTGAATTGTTTTCATACTTCTGTTGAGGGCATCGGCCACCCTATTTTCCTTTCCTTTAATGTGTTTGATTTCAAAATTAAACTCGCTAAGGAGGTCCATCCACCTAGCTTGTCTAGCATTGAGCTTTGGTTGATCAAACAGGTATCACAATCCACAGTGATCTGTCATAAGTACAAATTTTCTTCCCAGGAGGTAATGCCTCTACATTTTCAAGGCATGCACTATGGCAGCTAGTTCTAGATCACGGGTCACATAGTTGACTTCATGCTCATTCAATTTTCAGGATTCATAGCAGATCACACTTTCTTTCTGCATAAGGACTCCTCCGAGCCCTTCCTTACAGGCATCTGTGCACATGAGGAAGTCAGCTTCTGGGTCGGTGATTTTCATCATGGGTGCATGGGTCAGTAGATGTTTCAAGGTTTGAAATCTTTCTTCACATTTCTGTGTCCACATAATTTTGTCCCCTTCTTCTGGAGGGAAATGATTGGACAACCAATCTTGGAGAATCCTTTTATAAATCTCCTATAGTATCATGCTATTCCCATAAAGGATCTGATATTCAAAACATCCTTTGGGGTATGCCATTCCATGATAGACCTGATTTTGTCAAGGTCTACTGCTACTCCTTCAGAGAGAACATGGCCTAAGTAATGTATTTCTTTCTGGAAGAATTCACATTTGTTGAATTTGGCATAGAGCTGATGTTCTCTTAGCACTTGCAGCACAAGTCTAAGATGCTCTTCGTGTTATTTTCTATTCTTGGAGTAAATTAATATATCGTCAATAAAAACAAGAACAAATTTGTCTAGGAACTTGCTGAGTACATTATTCATCAAGCACATAAAAGTGACAGGAGCATTGGTCAACCCAAATGGCACTACCACGAACTCATAGTGACCATACCTCGTTCAGAAGGTAGTTTTATGGATGTGTTCACCCTTGATTCGGAATTGATGGTATCCCGACCTCAAATCAATCTTTGAGAAAATAGACGCACCCCCCAATTGATCGAACAGGTCATCAATCCTGGGCAAGGGGTACTTGTTCTTTATGGTTACCTTATTGAGTTGCCTATAATCTATACACAGCCTAAGGGTACCATCCTTCTTGTTTACGAACATGACTGGTTCTCCCCATGGAGACACATTGGGCTGAATATAGCCCTTATCCATCATTTCTTTTAATTGCAACTTGAGTTCAACTAACTCGGGTGTGCTCATCCAGTAGGGTGTCCTAGACACCAACACCACTCCCGGTGCAAGTTCTATCGATAATTCTATGTCCCTTCTCGGAGGTAGACCAGGGACCTCTTCCGAAAACACATCTTTGTATTCTCTCAGGACAGGGTGATCATCAGGGCTTGGTTTGTCATCTTCGATTGTTTTCAACACCTGTATTGCATACAGGGTACATCCCTTCGAGCAATACTTTCTCATTTGCAGAGATGATATTTGTCTCACTGAGATAGGTTTTCAGATCCCTTGAAGGGTTATCCTCTTCCCTTCCTTACCTACACATTCTAAGGTCTTATGGTAACAGTCCACTTTGGCTTTATGAGCAGCTAGCCAATTCATACCAATCAACAGATCATATGATCCCAGGGGTAATATGTTAAGGGTTGTTTGGGTGGGGAATTCACCCAACAATAATTGGCAGGCTAGTATGACTTCTTCTATCCTTCTTTTGGTGCCAGTGGACAACTATACCAACCATGGCTTGGTATGTTTTTGTGGCTGTAGTTTACACTTATCAACAAATTTAAGGGACATATAACTCAAATTTGAACCAGGGTCAATCAAAATAGACACTAGATGGTTGGAAATCATACCTTCTATTTACACTACTGAAGCTTGGTGGTCAGCTTGGTTATTATCCAAGGCTGCATAAATTTGTGGCACACTCCTGGCCACATCATTGACGGTAGTAGCTTCTTGGATGTTATAAATCCTCCGACTATTTTGTTGTCGGTGTGGACAGTCTCTCAATAGATGTTCTTCCCCGTAACCCCATCATTTCAAACGCTCTCTCTTTGGGTTATCAGTCTTCACTGATATGGGTCCAGAAGTTTTATTTCCACTCAAGGAGGGAAAATTCTGTTGGTGCATACTCCAGGATGGGAAGCTCATTCTTTGGTTCTTCTTATAGTTCTTAAATCATGGGGATTTAATCCCCCTTTTCTGGAATCTTGAACTATTCTTCTGTTTCCATCCTTTGCGAGGTTCTTCTTGATGCCCAAATTGTTCATGACAGTAGGTTGCATTTCGAATAGTGCCTTCTAGAGTCTTTGGCTCATCAAATTCAATTTTGTTCCGATAGTCCTTAGGTAGTCCAGTGATGAAGCGTTGCACCTTTGCCTTTTCCGCCTTGATATAGGGTACATACCTCAACAAATCAAGGAATTTGTTGACATACTCTTCTATAGTGAGTTGTCCCAGTTTGATTTCATAAAACTCTTTAGTCTTTTCATCGAAATATTTTTCTGACAGATACTTCTTCCAGGAGTATTTCTCAAACCGTTCCCAAGACAGGTCCTCTTCGCGAACCCCTTTCACATTCTTAAGGTCTTCCCACCAAATGGAAGCCTTTCCGTTCAAGTTGAAGGTGGCCACTCGGGCCTTCATATTTTTTGAAAAGTCATGGACTCTGAAATACTTCTTTAGTCCAAGCAGCCAGGCCTCTGC
>SNQJ01S0183290.1:0-19019 GCA_010110895.2 Picea sitchensis | reverse complement strand
TGTTGAGATAAACTACTATGGGAAGGAAATTCCCATACTTGTGAATCTAGTTCCTGTGCAGAACAGATCTGAAAATAAATATGGAATTTGGAAATCTATGGGTGACAGATTTGCAAGAAAATTTTGAATTTGAAATTGATGATAATATCTCATAATTTTTGTATACTTGTGATACATGTGAGATGAAAAAGAGTTGTCTAGGGAGGACATGTGAAGATTTTCAAGCTGGAAAGAATGAAAAAGGCTACTGTTGATACATGAGAACCCTGTGGTAATCTCTGATCACCCTAGAATATCTTGTGTTGTGGAAACACAACCCGAAGGGATGCCTTGGTAGAGAAAGTCTGAGGGACACCTAGACTGTAAGGCTCAATGAAGTCTTTAGAACTATTTCTATGCGATAAATCCTTGGCAAGGAAAGATGGATTTCCCGAGGGATTTTATAGTAGAGAAGGGGATGCCTAAGCCTGGGCCTAGAGGGTGAGTGACCGCAAGGAAGATGAGACTTTGATAATTCTTATAATTCATTGATTTGGATCATGCACACAATGGGTATGTTAAGGAAAAATAGTGAGCTAAGATAACAAAACATCCATATGGATGAAAATCCATGAACTGCATAGATAATTATTGTGCTAGATTATGAAATATTTCCTCTTGAATTTTGCACAACAATAAGATGTTTTCACGTGAAATTGTGATTAATATGCTTGTTGTCCAAAATTATTGAAGGTAGGTGATGAAGGTCAAGGGTCTATAAAGGACCTGACCAAGAAAGAGGATCAATATTTCTAAAGTAGCTGAATGAAAAGGCATGATAGGTGTTACTGAGAAAGAACAACGAGGACGATGTTCCTATTAAGGTGTTTCCCCAAGCTTGTAGTTAATCATTAATTATGATCACCATGCTATGGCATGTGAACAATGTAAATGTATTATTGTTTATATTGTCAATAACTCACTGTGGGGGTGAATCCTTGAAGTACTAGCCATGATATCACTAGAGGAAAGAATGAAGAAACTATAGTGAGAGTTCATTATTTCAAAATGACCCCAATTTCTCTTTGTTGAAATAATAAGCCTCATCCTAATCCTAGGGAAAAATCATTTAATGAGAAAAGGACTGGTGGTTGAACAATCAACTACCCCAGTGAATGGAAGCATGGAGGGTCTGGCGAAAGAGATAGAAAACTGTCAACCCGAAGTACCACAGAGCGTAGTTTCATGCAGGCCCAGATTGACCTGAGTTCCTTTTGACATAGGTAAGAGGACATGTCCATAACCTTCCTGGAGTGGAAAAAGGTGTTCAAGAATACACACAAAAGTAGACAAGAAGGATACCATGCCCACAAGGGGTGTGCGACCTATATATGCATAGAGAAAAGAGGAGAATGTGCGAGGCTCTGGAGTTATAAAGAAGAATTGAAGGATTAAGTTCTTCTCGTTAAAAGAAGAGAACAAGAGAAAGGATCTCTAAGAGTTTGCAGAAAACATGACCTAAGTAGAAGGTCGTGAGCTTAATGTTGAGGGAGCATGTGATAAACCTCATAGATCCTGTGACAAAGAAAGGATCTCTAAGAAATTGCAAAATTTCCCTAGTGATATCATGGTTTGGCATGGGGGTGGCCAGAGAGCTAAGAATGAATTCCTTTGAGCCTACGGTTGGGTCGAAAGGAGAACACCCACATTCAGTTGGTTGGTGATCGACTATACTAGATAAGTATTTCATATACCTTGTGTACTAGAATTGAAATGAGTGGTTGGATGTCTGTCTCTATGAATAAAATTTGCATTGTATGATTCATATTGGTAATGCTTATTGTTCCTCTATGAACCCCTGCATTTGAATGGTTTTTTTTCGCCTCTTCTTAGTAGAAACATAACTATTATGCATGGGTCTTCAAATGAAATTAGGAATAATATTATGGTTTATGTGCTGGTTGGAAAATCCTTAAGGAAATTTTCCGAAGGATTGATTTTTTAATGTAAGAGTCGGGGTAGCCTTTGCTGGAATGATTCAGTACTATCGACCCCTCGAATTTACCTTCTCATGTTAGTAAATTTGAGCTCTGTGTATGGATGACACCTCTTTCAAACCATTCCTCTTTGTGACTGGGGGCTCATGCCCATGGCCCTAACCAAATCACGACTAAGATTTGAACATGTAGCCCCGAAACTTGTCAGGGAATGCATATGATCAAGACCTTGGAACCCTTTGCTAGGTACGAAAGGAGATAAGCTATCTTGGCTTCGGGACTCTAGGATTTTGGACCTCCAGGATGTTATAACTTTACCACATGAAAAAACAACCGAAGGCAACCTGTTGGGATGGTTACCAGAGAGGTTAATGGTTTCCTTAACTATGACCGTGGGATCTATCCCATCGTTAAACCCTGATCAAATTCTCAGTTGTGAAGCGACGAGGGTCATCAATCCAAGTATGATTCAAGATCTCTCTTGACCATGGTCAGTCCGGTGCTGACCACTCTGGGAGTAAAAATTGATACTAAACAACCAACCCCCCGAATGCCGAAGTCGCGAAGCGATGAGGACCGTCGATCCGAGGATGCTTCAATATCTCTCTTTACCATTGGATATAGAATGTGGTAAGTCTGGTGCTTACCATCCTAGAAGTAAAAAGGAAAGTAAACAGCCAAACCTCCAAACATAAAAGTTGTGAAACAATGGAGGTCGTAGATCTATGGATCTACGTGGACCTATCTCGGTCGTGGGATAAAAGTGTATTGTGAGGTTGATGGTGGCAGTTTAGACTTGGGAGCTCCAAGCAATTTCATAGGTAGCAAAGGCTGGATGCTCCCAAAGGCTATTAGTCTAGAGTGATGTGGCATGCTAATGTCACCTAGGGTGACATGGACCCATTTTTAGTATGCCATGTGTCACCTTGATTCATTTTTTTTACAGACCTTATATGCCAATTGGAACATGACATGTGTCTCCCATTGATAGGGCCATACGTAACCTCTATCCTTTGATGTGTGTCAACCCCCTGGCACATGCTCGCTTGGCCTAATAGCTGGTGGAATATCCAGGGCTCTAGGAGTTAGGGAGTTCGGGAAACTTGGGATGATAGAACACTAGGGTTAATCGGCTGAAGGCCGATACCTACCTAACCATTCCTCTATATTTAACGCGCCAACACGTGTAAGTGTGGACCCTTTGGGAGTCCAGGGTTTTGGAACTATGGAGGTTTGGAGTGGTATATTGGATAATTCAAAAGGCCTGAAGGCCCAGATTTACTTTCCTGCTCCTACAAGCTCTAAGAATAATTTAAATATAATTAATTAATTAAGAGGGACCCTCTTCGTAGCTTTGGCATTCGGGAGTTTTGGGGTATATTTATAAGAGCATGGGGAGGAACTTTTGTCGAAGTCCGGAGAATTAGGTGCTTATCAAAATTAATACTCATAATTACTCCTTTGAATTCTTTAGTTATATTATAATATTATTAATGAAAGAACAAATTGGCAATGTTTAATTAAATTAATAGGCCTATAAGAGCTAGAAGAGTGTCAAATTTGGGTTGGGCAAGTATTTGTATGCTATGTTGAGGCAGCATGCCAGATGATAGGGAGCCATGTGGATGCCACATGGCGACGAGAGACCGTAGTTGGTAAATGACTAAAGAACTTTGAAGGGCCGTAAATTTCGGTCTAGAAATCTAATTCGGACAAACTTACAGTCATTGGAAAGCTCTTAACGAGCATAAGATGACGGAGATATCGAGAAGAGGATTTGAGATGGTTGAGAAAAAGAAAAATAAAATTATACCCCATCCCTTAAAAGGATATATAAGTGGTTGGGTGTGTGACAGTTGAACCCTCGACCTCTCACACAACAATCCAACGAATCACTAATATGGTAAGAGTTGTGACTTGATAGTCAAATGGTTCAAAATTATATTTAAGTTCGTTGAATTATATACTCAGCTGGAAAAGAGTCGAGGGCTAATCCCCTAACCCATGGTATATAGAATCCAATGTAACCATACCCCAAGGTTCACGCGGGGGGATAATGATTATATGTCATTGGATAATAACAAACCATACTATATATAAGTTTAAAACCACGCGTCGAAAGAGGAGAGGTTCGCAGGTTTGAACCTGTGACCTTCTCCCACAAATACAAAATATTTAACTAGTGTGCAAAAGGTGCCTTATGATATGGAGATTCCAATGAAAACTCATTTATTTTGATGCTTATGTCAGCATGAAGGTCAAGTCACGGTTTGGATGACCTATGCTATTTAAAGGGCATGAATTCCGAGGATAAAAAGACATACATAGGGGTACAGTATGGGGTACGAGACATATACTTGCATGCTTAAAAGTATAGTACGGTGTCTCAAATTATGTTCCAAGAGGTGCCTTGTTATGGTGTTGTATTCTTTTGCATGCCATTGAGCACCATGTCCAAACATGGTCATGTTTATACTCAATCTGCTCAGTTTTCGAGAGGAGAATGATGATGATGTTTAGTTTTTTCTAAGATGTTTTATGTGAAGATATTATTTCATATTGTCTTGTATGAGAATTTGAACGCATTTTTTTGTAGATAAAGAGGGTCATTTTGAGCCAGTTCAGAATATAGTTGAGTTTATACTCATTTTTCTCATAATTTTGAGAGAAATTCAAAGGTAACCTTTTTTCTGGGTTTGAGATTAATGAAGAGTAGTCTCACTATTGAAGGGGACTCAAAGATTTATCCTATGAGAGGTGAAATTCATCATCAAATATTTTCTTATTAGTTCTTTCATTTTCTACTATGTTATCTCACATTATTCTGCAAATTATTCATCATTTGATGAAGTTTTCGATAAGTAAAAGATTCACAAGTGTTCTGAAAAAATGTCAAGACCATCACAAAATATTATGAATTAGGTTAGATGTTAACATGTGTATCTTTAAGAATAATTTTGGCATCTAAGGATTTTCGGATCATCCATGCACAAGCATTTTCCTCATTTACTAACGAAAGTGGGGACACTTCTGGGCTTAAACAGGGAGGAATTGGGATCCCAAGGAAGACACACTCCCTCAACCAGTGAGATTCTTGGAATTCTCACTCCCTCAGCTTATTGGAGGACATGAATAATTGGGCACAAGTCCCAATGAAGTAGTTGATCAGGTCTAACTAACTAGTTGTTAGAAGCTAGTTGTAATTTGACCCATTAAAACCATAATGTAATAACATGCATATATATAATCTTGTCCTCTATTCTAAATAAAACAATGATCATTTTACTCTTAGTTTGGGTTATAGTATTCATGTTTTCATGTTCTAGTTACATTCCTAAATGTTATTATTGCATATCAAAAGTGATATAATAATAATAATAATAATCAATTTTTAAGGTCACGGCCAAGCCAACACACCAAATTGGTGTATGAGACCCCCTTGTTTGTGGGACAAGGGACCCCCCTCCGCCCATCGATTTGACTGGTAAAGTCTACAAAGTTATACATACCCTACCCCCCTCTAGATTTGAACCTGTGACCTCTTAAGAGGAAACACATGTTCTTAACCATTAGGCCCACTCAGGCTGTTATATGGAAAAATTCTCATAAATTTTCTAGAAAAAGTTAATCTTGATAAAAAGCCTAAAACTTTTTCATCAATTAAATACTAACCTAAAATAACATTAAATTTAAATTTTTAAATATTTATAGAAAAAAATCTATAATTTTTCATATAATAAAATTTAAATGAATTAAAATTTTTAGTTTTGAAAATTAATTTTAAATTTTTTTAATTTAATAAAATTAATTAATTAAAATAACTAATATTAGTTTATAATTATATATAGAATTTGTAAATACATGATAATATTTCATACGCATAGTATAGGTTATAATTGGAATTTAAATTTGGATCAAGAGAATGACAATTTTTTTCTATACAATCCAAAATCCAATTAACTGAACCATCTAAACTATATTTAATTAACCACTCCATATTTTTTATAAATATTCTACATACTTTAAAAAAAAGTGCAAATCTCAATTTTTGCTTCTTTTTATCTATTTTTTTAAATATTTCAAAAATTGAAGTCTCAATTTTAGTTTCTTCTAATCTTTTTCAGTATTTCACACATGTAACAATGTATATATGAAACAAGATTTGCCCATAGACATACCTGCAACAACAAATCTTCTGTATATTATCTCAAAGGAGGTGCAAAATACATGACATACACACGCTCATAGACATACCTGCCGCAACAAATCTTTCCTATGTTATCTCAAGGGAGGTGCAAAATACATGACATACACACGCAACTCTAGTTACTTCTGTTAATCGGGAGCCAACAATGCTTGAGGGAATGGATGATTTTAAGGATGGAAATTTATTTTAAAATGTAGAAACCTTGACGAATATTACTAATCCTTCATATGTCAACTATAAATGTTTGGCGATTTTTTTTTTTAAATATTCAAATTTCTAAGTATTTTATATAGTTTTTATAAAATTTTGGCGATTTTTAAGGTAAAATAATTTTATCCTATAGAATTTGGGAAAATCATTTTTAAAGTAGTGAATGTCATTTTTGGAAAAACTATGGAAAATTAGCCCATGAGCAAAATTTAGCCCCTAAAATCATCCCTACCTGAGGGAAGATTGTTAGATCAATCCAAGCTAGCTCTGAAACAAGGTGCCCTATTTGCCATTCACCATCCTTGGATAAGCTATCCACAGGGAGGGGCTCAACAGATTGTTGAAATATGTAGGTGGGGTTGTTTCAAGACCAATCTCTGAAGATCGTTGGGTCCCCTAACGACATATGGTCATGGTGAACAATCTTTCAATGACCTTTTATGCATATGTTTGCATGTTTTACATTAAAAACACCAGACCAAGCACGTATATAACCCATCCACCCGAATCTACTAATTTTATAAGTTATGTTTGTATTTATGACTCTTCGCCCAATAACCCATACACGTGGATCTACTAATCTTGTAAGTTAATGTTTGTATTTATAACTCGTGATAGGGTAGGCAATAACAATCTTATTTCAATAGCCAATAAGATAGTCGCAAAATGATTTCAAATAATAATAAAAAAATCCAACTGTAATCTGTCACAAAATCTTACAAATTTTTTTGTCAACGGTTGACTTTATATTTAGTCAACGGTAAATCCACAAAATCTTGCAATTTTTTTGTCAATGGCTGACTTTATATTCAGTCAATGAAAAATCAATTGCTATATTGGATTAATATGCAATCAACCACAAATCAATTCCTATATACCATGCCCAGGCATTTATAATAATGATGAATTTACACTGATTTAATATAAAAAGTAGGCTAATGGTGACTTTCAAAGTGATACACGCTGGAGCGTTTCCTAAAAAGTGGTTATTGGCGAGTGGCAACCCACGCTGGAGCGCTGACATTGCATGACATTCATAATCATCACTCGAAGTTCCACAAGTTTGTGAGGTGATGGAAGTTGTTCTCCTCCTCATGTTTTTCATGGTGTTGCTCCTCCCAACTAGGACTAGGAATGAGGTTCAAGGCCGACGCCTTGTCAATTAATGAAAAACTCTCCAAATTCTAGGTGAGGTAATCATCTGATCCCGCAAACAGACTCTCCCACAATGCCAACTAATGTTCTTGCTGATGCTGAATTGAACCTGATCGTGACAGCGATGGAGACTACTCTGACGCCTTATTATAATTGTCAGTGTCTTTGGGCGCAGAGGAAGGGAGTTGGTCCATGGTGGCATATCTGGCGGTGGTGAGCTAAATCTGGTGATGGGATAGAGAAGATGTAGAGGGAATACAGGGAATTGAATTGAGGAAGTTGAGTTTGGCGTCAGGCCCTCAAAGGCAATATGCAGCGACGTCGTAGGCACAGGCAACCTATTCTGCAATTTCGTATGATCCCAGCCATAACTTCTGTCGATATCCGGGCATCCGAAGGTTCGATTCCCAACTTCTTGTACCTAGATCTTGTCGGGGACATGCATGAATAAAAATAAATGAAGAGGAGACCGCTCTGATACCACTAATTTGGATTTATGATTGGAAAAAAATGAAAAATAGACTGAATAAAATAACACAGAGATATGGAGAACAACAATAGATATCCATTGAAAAATAACTTCTATTGAATAAATAAAATAGGTTGAAACTCTAAAACTACAGAACTGAAAACAACTTACTCGAATGGTGGTAGTTATGTATGAGAAGAGATGTGGTTTCTACGTGCATCCGTCTGAGCAGAATGATTACAATGAGGCTCTAGAGGCCTTTTTAACATTACTCATGAATGAAAAAACCATAGACATCCAAAAACCTAACCCTAGGAGATGAAACACCAAAAATTATGTCGGTCTCGATGGGTAAGTTGGTACCTCAACTTCTCGGGGTCGTAACTTTTGCATATGACCTCTATTTTAGGCCCGTGATAGCTCGTTGGAAAGCTATTTTTGAGAACTACACATTATGCTATCAAACTTTGACTTTGTATATAGTTTGACTATATCAAGCTGAAAAAACATTGTTTAGGGCCCCAAAATGGCCTTGGAAGTACAAAAAGATGTACTAACATGAAAAAATCCAAAATAATCCAGTTGGATTAGGTGGGCCACCACCAATCTCCACCTAAAAGATGTGTAGGGATTCCAACAGCCCTAGAAGTGTAGAACCCACAATTACAACTAAATACAAAAGAACGTGTTGAACTAAAAATTGTCAAGAGGATTCAGTTGGAATAGGTGGGTGGCCACCAATATCCACCTAGATCATGAACCCTCAACCTCTCACACAATAATCCAACGAATTACCAATACGCCAACAGTTGTGGCTTGATAGTCAAATGGTTCAAAATTATATTTAAGTTCGTTGAATTGTATAATTGGTGAGAAAAGGGCCAAGGGATAATCCACTGACCCATGGTATATAGAATCCAATGTAACCATACCCCAAGGTTCTCATGGGGGGATAACGACTATATGCCACTTGATAATAAAAAACCATAATATATATATAATTTTAAGACTGTGCACCAAAGGAGGAGAGGTATGCAGGTTTGAACCTATGAACTCCTCCCACATATATGAAAAATTTAATCAGCGTGAAAAAGGTGCCTTATTGATCCAGATGGATATTGATGGCCACCCACCTATTCCACTAGCTCAAAATAGGGTTTCCACCTTAGTTGTTTTTCAACATTTTTTCGAGTCTCAAACTCCAAGGGTCGTTTTGAGGCCCTAAAAAATGTTTTTTGTATATTTAGGGCCCAAGCGAATTCCAAAGGCACTGGCCTAGGCTAGTAGGAATGTGCTCTTCTTGGATATACCTTTCCAACAGTGTATCGAGTGCCCAAAAAAGAGATCATATGAAAACCTTATACCCCAGGGAAGTTGACATATCAACTACCCCCATTGGGGCCCACAAACCTTTTGGATTTTCATCTTCTAAGGTTAGGGTTTTGGATTTTCCTTATGTTAAATAGGCCTTTGGATCCTCATTGTAACAATCATCTTATTTTGAATGAGTGTAGCCATTACATTTTTTCTCAGAGATAAGATGCAACCATTCTAGTGAGTTGATTCACTCCATATTTTTACACTCTATGTACATTTCTTTCATTCAAGAAAATCATGTATTGATGTATTTCTCTATTCCTAGAAATATTTATGTGTATTTCATTGTAATATATCTGTGTTCATTTTGTTCTCAAAAATAATATGGATCAATGGTATCAGAGCATGTTTCTCTTGGTCGTTTTTCAGTGCATGTCCCTAACGAGGTATGAATATAGAATTTTGGGTCTCGAGCTTGTCTCTCTTGAGGAAAATCACTCTTGCACACCCAAGAAACCCTCCATGGTGGGAGAAAAGATAAACGATGGAGAAAATGATTCTATTAATCTGTTTCTAGAGAAAGATCTCACGCAACAGAGGCACGAAATGATGGAGAATTTTTCCCAAATCCTTCGATGCTTGCTGATAACAACAAAGGCATATTCATCAAGAAACCACTTTGGAGGCATCGCTTATTTCATGATACAATTCAATTTTGATATTCCCATATTTGAAGGTTAGATAGATGTGGATGATCTGGAAAAATGGTTAAATCTACTGGAAGGTTATTTCTTTACTGTGAGCAAATTTCCACAAAGGAGTCTGAAATGTTTGAGGCTGAACCCACTTGGCAGTCTTTCGTAGATTCTGTCAAGGAACAATATTACCCTGTTGGAAACTATGAAGACCAGTACATGATATGGACCACACTGCATCAAGAGAGGGGCCAAGCAGTGTCAGAGTTCACCAACACCTTCCATACCTTGTGCACCAAGCTGGGTATCAAAGATTCTGAGTGGAATTTGGTTCTGAAATACCGCGGATCTCTGCACCGATACATCGAAATGGAAATGAAGTTTCTGGATATATCATCATTGGGAGCCACTTATCAATATGTTGTCAAGATCGACCAGAAATTTAAGCACTAGAACAAACGAGAGTTCTAGTCTGCAAATCCACAACAATCGAAGTATGGTAAAGATGAACCTAACTCATAAAACAACCAACCTCAAGACAACTAGTACAAGCTACAAAAAAACAAGGGTAATGGGAAGATGAGGAAGGACACTAGGAAGTGGTGCAACTTCCGCAAAAGCCCTTGGAAAAACACTAGCGTATGCCTCTCAAAACAATCATTTGTGGATGAGATCAAAGAAAAGGAGTCGAACCTTGATTCAGAATCTGATTTGGCAAGTAATGGAAGGAGACAGGTCATCAACGTAGACCCCACTGCCATTTTTGCAACCACAACAAAAGAATCAATAGATCATAAAGGGGAGCACCTCTTCCATTCACAGATGTGGGTAAATGGGATCCTGTTTCATTTCATTTTTTATAGTGGAAGCCAAAAGAACCTCATCTCAACAGAGGTCGTTAAAATTTTGGAATTTCCAACAATGCCACACTCGTATCCATACAACATTGGGAGGCTTCACCAGGGATGAGATCTTCATTTAAACCGGCAACGTCACTTATCCTTCGACATAAATCCCTTCAAGGATGAGGTACTGTGAGATGTTTCCCTGTTGGATGTCTGTGATTTCCTTTTGGGCCATCCATATATGTGGAAGCACCATGTTGTTTATGAGTCTTGACTCCGTTGGGTCATTGTTACTCTAGGGGATCAACTCTACAGGATCTCAAAGGTAATTCTGACTATTGTCCCACCAAAACAGTGTCGCAAGGTAATCTCTCATACTGCAAAATTCAACCTCTTCACAATATGTTCAAAAGGTGAATAGAAGGACACTGCAACCTATGTAGCCTTGGTCCAAGCCCCTTCTATCCAGTAGAAACATATTGCAAAAGTGAAATAAGATAGTATTTCTTAACTTACGACGGTGCCTACACACTTCCTAGTCAATCCAAGATACAACAGGTTATTTGAACATTTTCAACCTTGCCAACAACAGGTTTGTGACAACCTTCAACAAGATAAGCAACACAACTTCTCCAGCAAGGAAATAAACTCACCGAGGTTCAGCAAAATATTCCCTGGGAACTTGATGCAATGGGGACCATTTCTTCCTAAGAGGGGAGGATTGATCCATATGGATATCGGTGGCCACCCACCTATTCCACTAGCTCAAAATAGAGTTTTCCACCTCAGTAGTTTTTTGACAGTTTTTTTAGTCCCAAACTTCTTGGGTCGTTTTGAGGCCCTAGACGACATTTTTTGGGGATTTCGGGCCTAGGAGATTATTATAAGCACTTTCCTAGGATAATCAAAATGTTTTCTTCTCAGCTAT
This sequence comes from Picea sitchensis, assembly GCA_010110895.2. Lineage (NCBI taxonomy): Eukaryota > Viridiplantae > Streptophyta > Pinopsida > Pinales > Pinaceae > Picea > Picea sitchensis. The sequence goes on along the minus strand of SNQJ01S0183290.1, from coordinate 7,217 downwards.
ACCTTTCCATTGGTGTATCGAGTGCCCCAAACAAAGATCGTATGCAAAATTTATTCCCCCTGGAAGTTGATGTATCAACTACCCCCATTGGGGCCGATTGGATTTTCATCTTCCGGGGTTAGGGTTTTGGATTTTCCTTATGTTAAAAAGGCCTTTGGAAACCCATTGTAACAATCAACTTATTGTGAATGAGTGTAGCCATCACATCTCTTCTCAGAGATAAGGTGCCACAATTCTAGCGAGTTGATTCACTATGTATTTTTACAATCTTTGTACATTTCTTTCATTAATAGAAACCATGTATTACTGTATTTCTCTATTTTTGGAAATATTTATGTGTATTTCATTGTAATATATTTTCTTTCATTTTGTTCTAAAAGTAATCTGAATCACTTATGATATGGATATTCCAACGAAAACTCATTTATTGTGATGCTTATGTCAGCATGAAGGTCAAGTCATGATTAGGATGACCTAGGCTATTTAAAGGGCATGGATTTTGAGGATAGAGAGCCATATAGAGGGGTATAGTATGGGGTATGAGACATATATTTTCATGCCGAAAAGTATAGTATAGTGTCTCAAATTGTGTTCCAATAGGTGCCTAGTTATGGTATTGCATTATTTTGCATGTCATTGAGCACCATGTCCAAACATAGTCATGTTTATACTCATTCTTCTTAGTTTTTCGAGAGGAAAATGATGATGATGTTTATTTTTTGTTGAGATTTTTTCTATGAATATATTAGTTCATATTTTCTTGTATGAGAGTTTGAGTGCATTTTTTTGCATGTAAAGAAAGTCATTTTTAGCCAGTTCAGAATATAGTTGAGTTTATACTCAATTTTCTCAGAATTTCAAGAGGAATTCAATGGTAACCTTTGTTTCTGGTTTTGAGCAACAAAATTGAAGAGTTACTTCAATATTGTCTTTGTAAGTCCATTTTCATTGTAATCTTTGGCATTTGAGCTTAATTATACTCTCTCACTGTTGAAGGGGACTCAGATATGTAGCCTAGGAGAGGTGAACTATGTCATCAAATCTTGTCTTATTAATTTTTTTATTTTCTACTATGTTATCTCATATTATTCTGCAAATTATTCATCATTTCATGAAGTTTTGGATAAGTAAAAGATTCACAAGTGTTCTGCAAAACTGTCAAGACGATCAAGAAATATTTTGAATCAAGTTAGATGTTAACATGTGTATCTTTAGGAATAATTTAACATCTAAGGATTTTCGAATCATCCATGCATAAGCATTTTCTTCATTTACTGACGGAAGTGGGGAAACTTTTGGGATTAAATAGAGAGGAATTGGGAAACCCAATAGACATCGACGTGAATCCCAAGGAAGACGCACTACCTCAACTAGCCAGATTCTTAAAATGCTCAATCTCTCAGCTTATTAGAGGACAATAATAATTTAGCACAAGTCCCAAGGAAGTAGTTGATCAGGTCTAACTAAATAGTTGTTAGAAGCTAGTTGGTGTTTGACCCATTGAAGCCATAATGTAATAAAGGACATATATATAAGCTTTCCCTCTATTATAAATAAAGAAATGGTCATTTTTCTCTTAGTTTTGGTTATAGTNAAATCCTCATAAGTTTTTTAGAAAAAGTTAATCTTGATAAAAGCCTAAAACTTTTCCATTAATTAAATAAAAATTAAATACTAACATAAAATAACATTGAATTTAAATTTGTAAATATTTGTAGAAAAAGAATCTATAACTGGTGATGATGATTAATGTCCACTAAGACCGAATTGGTCTACGGACCTTAAGAGGGTAAGTGATTACTTACGATTCTTTAGAATTTAGTTTGTGTGCTCGAAAAACATTAAGAGAAGCTTTCCAAGATCACCATAGTTTTGTTGAGTTAAGAGGTTAGGAAGGTTGGTAGTGTGACAAATATTTTGAAAATGAGATCTAATCTCAGTATAGGCTGGACAATTTAAGAGAAAGTGTTTTTCATCTTCAACCTTCTTAGTGTCACAAAGGTGACACACTCTTTCATCCCATGGAGTTTTAGGAATTGACCAACGCACAATTTCACTAAGAAGCTTGTGAGAATTTGTTCTTATCTAGGAAATTCTTATTTTTTTCTTTACACTCGTCAAAATAGATAGACAATTTTGTTCTTCTAGATTATGGTTGATTACATCCTTATAATACCTTAACTTTCTTTTTTCCTTTAACTCTTTATCAAACCACATTTTCTCCTTAAATTTTGATTTGATGATATTTTTAATAGTATCTTTATTCTGAAAAATGGTGTCTACCATGATTCCCCAATAGTTTAGCCAAGACTAGTCATCTTTATGCCATCCTCGCTTAAGTCAATGGTCGTTATGACTTGATTTTGAAGCAATTTTAGGAAGCCTATTATCTTCCATATTGTTTAACTTGTTCTTATACATTAGGCATCTAGTCATAGCCATGCTCTCAGTGGGGTAGAGGCTTCTTTCTAAGAGGAGGATGGGATAGGGTGTATTTCCTTTAATTTTGATATTATAGGTTATAAAATTCTTTTGTAATTTCTCTATCTTTCTCCAGGATTCACGAGAGATACTATAGCCCCAGACTTCACATCTATAAAGAATAACATGTGTAATGAGAGTCTCAAAGAGAAGTTTCTTATTATCCCAAATCCAAAGATCGGTTGAATTACAATTGTTTTCAAGCCTGTAATAAGCTTTACATCCCCCAATAATCCTTTTCTCAATGTTATAATTCCAGTTGAGCTTGTGGTGAATATCAATTTCAAGATATTTGTATGAATTCACTTCCTCCAAGTTGTTGTTGTCATATACAAAGGTATAATAAGTGATTTTATTGGATTTAATAGTCATGACCTTAGTCTTATCAGTATCAACATTCAAACCCATATTGGAGCAAAATTCCTTGAGGATTCTTAGTTGGTTTTCAAGATCATGGGGACTCATTTCCATAAGAGCGATATCATCAGCATAAAAAAGAAGATTGATGACTATACCGGTGAGAGTAGGGCCGACACAACCTTCTTTTTCCAAACGATCTTCTAACTTGTCAATGTATATGCCAAAAGGGGTAGGAGACAAGGGGCAACCTTATTTAACTCCAATATTCCAGTTAATCTCTTTCGAACAACCCTCAATGTTTTTAAACTTAGAAATAACGTTCTCATACATCCTTAGTGAAACAACCCTCAACTCAAGAGGCACTTTTATCTCTTCCAACCTATTCCAAAGGTTTTTCCTAGGAACCATGTCAAAAGTTTTTCTAAAGTCAACAAAATAACAAAAAAGATTGGTTTTAGTATTGCAAAACTTCTCTGCAATGATCCTAAAGGTAACAAGATGGTCCACAGTGGAATGATATCTCCTAAACCTTGCTTGGGTTTTAGCTCTTTTACTGTGACTTTCTATCTAAAGGCTAATCTTCTTTTCCAAAATAATTCCATAAAGCTTGGCTAAAATTAGGCTAATCATAATGGTCCTATAATTAGAGGGAATATTTTTATCCCCATTTTTAAAAATAGGAACAATGAGGCTTTGCATCCAGGGTTTAAGGAAGCCCTACTTGAGTGCTAAATTGAAGAGCTTGTGTATGTGAGGGATAAGGATAGGCCCTTTGATTTTAAAAATTTCAGCTTGGTAGCCTTCAATGTCTTTAGCTTTCCCATTTGCAAGCCGTTTAACCCCGAACTCTATGTCATCTAAAGAAAAATTGCATCCTCTGTAGGGACAATAGGAATGGTGTCCATGACATTAGGGAACTTGTAAATACTTTTAAGGTAGGAATTCAAGTCCCTTAAGGGAATCATATTATTTTCTTTAGTATTTGACTCCAGAACTTCTTATGATCCAATTTAGATAGTTGTTAAAGATGCTCTTTCATTTTATTGAATTAATACATTTTTTTAGATCGATCCAAGCTAGCTCCGAAACAAGGTGCCCTGTTTCCTATTCACCATCCTTGGATAAGCTATCCACATGGAGGGGCTCAACGGATTGTTGAAATATGTGGTGGGGTTGTTACAGGACCAATCTCTGAAGATCGTTGGGTCCCCTAACGACGTAATGTTTCAATGACGTCTGCATGTTTTACATTAAAAACACCAGACCAAGCACGTATATAACCCATCCACCTAGATCTACTGATTTTGTAAGCTATCTTTGTATTTATGACTCTCCGCCTAATAACCCATCCACATGGATCTACTAATCTTGTAAGATAATGTTTGTATTTATAACTCGCGATAAGGCAATAACAAGCTTATTTCAATAGCCAATAAGATAGTCGCAAAATGCTTTCAAATAATAAAAAAAATTCCGACTGTAATGTGTCACAAAATCTTAATTTTTTTTTTTGTGTCAACGGCACTGAAATGCAGTCAACGGCCAATCAATTGCTATTAATATGCAGTTAACAGCAAATCAATGGTCTAAGAATTTATAATAATGTTGAATTTAGGTTGAGTTAATATAATAATAATAATATATTTGTCAAGTCAATATATCAAATAATAATTTATTTTTAAGATCATGGTCAAATCAGCACGTTAAATTAGTGTATGAGATCTTTGTAAAGTCTATAAAAGTAAATATACCCTACCTTTTAAACCTGTAACTTCTTAAGAAAAAACACATATTCTTAACTATTAAACCTACTTTAGTTAAACCTACTCAAACTGTTGATTAATAACAACTTTCAAAGTGATAAGCGTTGCCTAAAACGTGTCTACTGGCAAGTGGCGACCCACGCTGGAGGGCTGACATTGCATGACATTCGTCATCATCGCTCGAAGTTCCACAAGTCTGTGAGGTGAAGGACGTTGTCATCCTTGCATGATACACATCTTCATTATAAACATAATCATTGTTGCATGGAGGGGTGACAACTAAATGACACACATCATCTAGAAGAGTTGTTTATACAATACTAATACTATATTTATAAATCCAATATTATTCATTTAAAAAAATTATATTTATAATTCAAATTGTTGGGTGGAGGGGAGTCCCTTGTCCCATAAATCAAAAGATCTCATACACCAATTTGACGTGCTGGTTTTTTATTTTTTATTTTATTATTATTATTAAAAACTTGAAATAATGAAATAAATATTATTATTTTTTAAATAATTGATATAAATAAAATTATTATAATAACAAACATTTTTTATAATTTATTTTCTAATTACAATCTTAACCATTATAACTTTGGTAAACATCATCATACCATTTCAAATTTTCTAATACCGTAATTTTAAAATTTATTATAATTATAATTTATTTTAAAATTTAATTTATATATTATTAAATACAAACCGTTTTCTTTACTTTATTGCCGTTCTTTTTTTATATTATTTCTAATATATAATTTACTTCATTGTCCTTCTGTATTTTTATAGTATTTCTCATTATTTGATTTGGCATATGTGAACGACAATGATGAAAATCACAATTCTATTTGCTATTTTAAATTTTAAAGAAGTCAAAATTTTACGCAGAATCCCACCCTACTAAGGGTTTAAATTAACCACCTAAATTGCATTCAATTTAGTGAAATCATAATTATTTTTTTAAATTTAAACCACAATTACTTAAAAATAAAATAAAAAATTGTATTGTTTACCTTGTATTGTTTACCAAACCCTATTAGCGTAGGCTCATAAGTAAAAGATGCATTTTCAAAAAAACATAAAAAACTTAAAAAAAACATCAAATTATTAAATAAGGAATTTATATAACTCGTAAGAATGCGTAGCAAATTCAAACACTTGTATATAATCTCCCGTGATTAATTCACCCGATAAGAATGCAAAGCAAATTTAACCACTCGCACGAAGACCCACTTTCATAAGAAGTTTCTAATGTTCGACCTACGGCAATGTCTTAATCGCCTTTCTAAAACCATTTGCATCATAAAAATCTAAACACATGGAACTCTCAATAACCTTGGATGCCTTTTAAAATAACTTATCATAATAATAATATATAAAAAAATTAAAGGTGAGGAACCATGAATCTAGAATATCATTACGGGCAAGTTGTTTTAAATTCAAAAGTATGATAATCAAAATCATGAATCTAAAAGTTACCATTATTGACCAGTAGTTTTAAATTCAAAACGATTACAATAACCTTGGATGCCTTTTAAAATAACTTATCATAATAATAATATATAAAAAAATTAAAGGTGAGGAACCATGAATCTAGAATATCATTACTGGCAAGTTGTTTTAAATTCAAAAGTATGATAATCAAAATCATGAATCTAAAAGTTACCATTATTGACCAGTAGTTTTAAATTCAAAACGATTATACTCATATTCATGAATCTATGTTTTACTTAAAATTGTTATCAAGTTTAANTCAAAAGTATGATAATCAAAATCATGAATCTAAAAGTTACCATTATTGACCAGTAGTTTTAAATTCAAAACGATTATACTCATATTCATGAATCTATGTTTTACTTAAAATTGTTATCAAGTTTAAATAAATATATTACAAGTAAGCCCTATGGGATAGCATAATTGGTGCGAACGTGTGCATACTTCTTCAATAGTGGGGAGGTCACAAGTTTAAGTCTTGTGTCTTTGGGTTACGATTTAGCATCTTTACCATCCACAAAACGTAGAGAAGTAATTGGTGAATTTCCCGTGCCTATTTTCCATGGTGAAAAAATATATTACAAGTAAGATTTGAACCGAGTGAAAAGGAAAATGTGTTTCCTTTTAACTATTCAAATTAGACCTAATAAACAATAAATTTACTAGGTTTCAAAAGGTCATGAAGTTCCAACTTATGCCATATACATCCCATAAGATGAAAATAAATATGTTCATCTATCTAAATATATGAGAATAATGTAATACAAACGGGGATGGTGATTGTGATATGCATCTAAAAATAATTTATAAAAAAATTGCATAAGAGATGGCCTTAAGCTATGTATAATAGTTTGTCAAAAGCCTCTATTAAACATAAAGGATCTTAGGATCATGTTGTAGTTTTCTAGTATTGGAGATAGATCTTGTCACCAAACAAATAGAAGGTTGAAAGTTCTTATGAGGCATAATTACTTATTGAATCTTGAATAATTGTGAGGAGAAAGTAAGAGGTTTCTCTACTCATAATTGTGAAGCCTTTGATCTTGGGGGTATGTTTGTTTCATTCCCCTTGCCTTCAAACTAAGTGACAAAGCAAGGGATGTGAGGGGTGTTTAC
>SNQJ01S0183289.1:0-19019 GCA_010110895.2 Picea sitchensis | reverse complement strand
ATGTCCCGATGTAAATTGATATACCTTAAGTTTTGAATCAATGTCCGTTTTAAAATATTATTTCGAAAGGTATTGGAAAACTTATATTCATTTGGGTTCTTGATTATTCTTTATTCAAACAACGAACCATAAAGGCATCGTGAATTCATTGGATATGAATTTTTTGCTTTCGAAAATTTATATGATGTAAAGCCTCAAAGATACAATAATTTTTATCTTTTAAGATTAAAAATTCAAGATCTGTTTCAACACCTGAGAGGTGTGCAATTCCAATAGTACCTTTTGTTTGAGTTGGGAATTCTTACATAAATATAAGCGATATTTGTACCATAGTGAATCATTTTCCCATGTAAATGTATCTGATGCATTGGAATCCTGCTGCAACCTTTGAATGAGAGTGCACACATTTTCATCATTCTTCCATTCATCCCTCACTTTTATTATCCAATCGGGTTGGATGATCGAGATAGGATAGAGAAAGGCCTCAACATCTTCATCCTTTCTTGAGAGTGCATCTACCACAACATTTTACTTCCCTTTTTTATAGATGATTTCAAAATCATAACCCAACATCTTGGTCACCCAATTTTGTTGTTCTTTTGAAGATAGTATTTTTTCCAAGAAGTATTTAATACTATCATGATCTGTTTTGACCTTGAAGTTCCTACCTATTAGGTAAGGGCGCCATTTCTTCAATGCATGTAGTATTTCCATAATTTCCTTCTCATAAATGGGTTTGTGTAAGTCCTTTCCCTTGAGTGGCCAACTTTCAAAAGCAAGGGGCCTTCCTTCTTGCATTAGAATAACACCAATTCCATTTCCCAAGGCATCACATTCCACAATAAAGATTTTTTGTGAAGTTTGGTGTGGTCAAGGTAGGAGCTTTGCACATCGTCTCTTTAAGTTGTTCAAAATCTTGAGTTGCCCCTGGATTCCATGAAAATGCATCCTTTTTAGTTAATGTCATTAAAGGTGTTTCTATTCTTCCATAGTTCCGAAAAAAATTGTGGTAGTAACGTGTCAAACCTAAAAATCCTCTAATATTCTTCAATGTTTTGGGAATCAACCAGTCCATCATGGACTTAATATTGTTAGGGTCTACCTTGACACCTTCATGAGATACAATATGACCCAAATACTCTACCTCCTTCACCCCAAAGAAACATTTGGATGGTTTGGAATATAATTGTTGCTCCTTTAGTAGTTGTAGCACCTTGTCAACATGTCACACATGATCCTCCCAAGACTTTTTATAGATTAGTATATCGTAAAAAAATACTAACACAAATTTTCGAAGGAAGGGATTGAAAATGGAATTCATCAACTCGTGGAATGTGGAAGGTTCATTCGTAAGGCCAAAAGGCATGTCCAAAAAATCATAATGGCCTTCATGAGTTCAAAATGTTGCTTTTGGGATATCTACTTCCTTCATTCTAATCTGATGATACCTTGAATGAAGATCTAATTTTGTGAAATATATTTCTCCATGTAGTTCATCTAACAATTCATCAATGACGGGAATGAGAAACTTATCTTTAATAATGATCTTTTTGAGCTCTCTATAATCTGGACACATACACCATGAGCCCTCTTTCTTGGGTACCATTGCCACCGGTGCAAAGTAAGAACTTTGGCTAGTTCTAATAATGCCAACGTCTAACATTTCATCAACCATATTCTCAATTTAACTCTTCTGGGAATAAGGGTATCTACAAGGTCTGATGTTAGGAGGAACACTCCCAGGAATTAGGTGAATAAAATGATCATGATTTTGAGTGGGTGGAAGACCTTTGGGAATATAGTCAAATACTTTAGAATGATTATCAATGATCCCTTTGAGATATAGGGGAATAGATGGCTTAGATGTTTTAACATCTAGTGAGCATAGTTGTACAATTACACCGTGATGCCCCTTTTTCAATAATTTTGTCATGCCAATAGAGATTATCACCTTACTGGGTTTCCCTGTGATACCCCTTAACTCAATTTATTTTCCTTCCAATGAAAATTTCATGAAAAGTTATTGAAAATTAGAAGCCATTGTTCCCAATGATTGTAACCATTAGACTCCTAGTACAACATCAACACCACCCATGGGTATAACAATCATTATACTATTCAATACATATTCCCCCATAGTAAGATTGATCTTATTTCATTTTCTTGAGCAACTAATAGTTCCTCCATCTGCAATCATTACTTGAAACTCTGGCGCTGGATATATAAAGTAATTGAGAGCTTTGGCTAATTTATAGTGAATGAAATTATGAGTACTACCAGGATCAATTAGGACTATTACCTTTTTCTTTTTGATATGTCCTTTGATCTTGAGGGTTTGAGGAGTGCTAATTCCAGCCAATGCATTACATGATATCATGGGAGTCAACTATTCAGAAGAAATCTCTTCTACGTTTTCATCTTGAGATGGTTCTTGTTCTTCTTCTTCTTCCTCTTCACAATATATGAAGAATAATTTCTTCTCACCACACTTATGTCCCTTACTATACTTGTTGTCACAATTAAAGCATAAACATTTTTCTTTTCTTTCCTCAAATTGTTGAGGTGTCAACCTTGTATATTGAGGTGTTTTAGAAGAAGGAACATTATTATCTCGATAGATGTTAGTAGTGGTCCTTCTAGTAGCCATAGCCATATTTTACTTTCAACATTTCTCGCCACCCTGAATGCATTCTCCAATGATTTGGGTTCCCAAAGGCGAACCTCATGTTGAATGTTATCCTTTAAAGTTCCTATGAATACATCAATTAGATGCTCATATGGAATATATGTTACCTTTATATTCAATATTTGGAAGTTCTCAATGTGCTCCGCAACTGAACCCTTTTGCTTGAGATTTATCAATTGGCTAAATAAGGTATTGCTCCTTGTATCCTCATAGTGTGCTATCATTTCTTCCATGAAAATTGTCCAGGTGACAAGGGATTTTTGAGAAAAAATCCATCGATACCATACAAATTGATTGGGTTCTAAATATAAAGAAGCAATTCGTACCTTTTTTGTATGTGGCACATCATGTAGATCAAATAACTGCTCCATCTAAAGTATCCATGTGAATGGATCCTTGCCATCAAAATTCCTCATATCAATCTTAGGAAAGTGGTTGGTCTTCAACCCAAAGTTGTAGTTTCTCTAGTCTTGATTCATCTTCCTTGTGTCCTCATCATGAATTTCATGGGATACATTTTCACTTTCAGGTGGCCTCTCTATTAGGAAAATTTTCAATCCTTCCATGATCTCCCTTTTTAAACCATCCATCTTAGTATCCATTATTTCCTCCAACTTAGCTTCAGTTAAATCCATCATCCCTTGTAGTTCATCTTTTGTCACTATCTTCTTTTGTAAATCATTTGTGTCCCTATGCATTTCTTCACCTTCATCAAGAGTCCAAGTAGGATTGTATGGAGGCTTATTTGGTGTAGAAGTTCCCTTTTTTGGTGGCATGTTGGCCAAGTATCACTTTTAAACCTTGATTTCGAGGTGGTTCTGCTAAAAAATCGTTCTTTTGCTGTATCTCCAAAATTTTATCCCTTTTAGGTATGAAAATTTATTTTTATAGTTCTCTGATACATCTTCTCTGCAATTCCACAGGTCTGATCAAAATTGGATGTGACAAGTGGAAGTTATGGTAACTTCCCCACACCTTGCTGATTTTTTTCCCTTCCAGGAAAGCGTACTTTTAAAGCGTGCTAAGAGCACAATATCTGATATTTGATTCTAAAACTTGTACCAAAAATACTACAGACTTTCCACTATCCAATGCAACTTGTATCACATAATTTGGATACTCACTTAAGAATATATCACTATTTTACCCAGAAGACATGTTTGAGACTAGTTAATATGAATAGTCAGATACCCTATCTTACACAGGGTGTATCTACAAAAGTAGGACGACACAGAAGATGAAATTTTTATCACAACTACCTTGATAATTTCTGTGAATATACTCCAAGTTTCAGGATCTGAAACATTACAAAAAAAAATTATATTGAAAATTCCACAATGTTTATATTCATAATGATTTCATAACCCTATCTTAGACAGGCTATATATCCGAAAGTATAAGGCCTCAGAAGATGAAATTTGAACCCCACGTACCTTGATCCGTCTAATAAATATCCTCTAAGGGGTTCCTTCTGAAACATTGAATAAAAAAGTTATAGCAAAAATTCCAAGGTGTATCAGATGCAGCAACGAAACCCTAAGACCTTGAGCTCTGATACCAAATGTTAAGAACCAAATATCAAAATAGCATAAAAAACCCTCAGAATAAGTATTCAACGCCTTGAAAAAGAGATAATTTAAGATAATAAGTCTCTTCAATGGGGAAACCTCTTTATACAACACATAAATTTCCAAATAAAAGATGATTCCAAATGAAAAGGTCTCCTTGGTATATATAGGAGACTAGGAGGTACAATTACAACTAATGGACCGAAGTCAACATAAATAAAATAACATTAATAATGTAATATGCCCCAATTAAGGGGTAATGTGCCACTATTTAGGGCTTAAAACCCTCCTCCACCACCATTGTTTCACATGTCCAGTCCTCACACGCAAGCAAAAGGATCAAAACCACCATGCCCAAACCAAAGATTGATAAAGGGAAAAAAGTGGCCAATTCCCCTAACTCTTTCGAGAATTCCTCTGAATCAGTATCCTCCCATATTCACATCAAATACAATTGCTCCCATGTCATCAATGATATTCACCCTTAAGTTTCCAATCAGCCTAAGGCTGCAACAAAAAGATCTAAAGAGGGCAGAAGTGGAAAGAGGAAAACCGCCTCTCATAAGAAATATGGATTTTGATGTTGTTATTGGCATGGTAACAAACTGTTTGTTTTGGACAACAAACATATATTTAGACATAATGTTTTGGAAATCATATATATTATCCTATTTTTTATCAAGAGTCATATTTTATTTTTGTTAAATATAAAATGTTTGATTATTTATGTGAATGGGTGTTAGAAGGAGAATGTTGGAGCATATATTGGGTTATTATATTTCACTTTATGTTGATTATTGAAGTCAATAAAAAGGCAGTAACAAAGAGGAGTCATATTTTGTTAAAATTTAACAAAGGGATTAGGGGTCCCACCTATTTAGTTACTATTTAATAGACCCATATTTATTATTATCTATTTGTATCAAACTAATGGTTAAGCTAACTAAAGCTTAACAAAATAAAGGTATTTGAACTACCATAACTTGTTTTGAAGAAGAATAAAATCTCAATCAAATAAAGAGACAATGGAGGAGAGAACATAAGGAGAACTTATGATATAAGGTCTGCTCTATACTTGTGAGACATTTCTTTTTTCATTCATTCTGAGTTTACTAGAAATATAAACCATCTTGATGACAACATGGTCTTATTGAAGGAAACATGATTCAAAATCGAATCATATATTTCAATAGCTTATTTCCAAAGGTTATGATCTTCTTTGGAAGTTTGTGTGTTCTTGTTTGTTTATGGATTAGATTTCATAATTGATAAATGATATTTTGCAGAGTCAAGTGACAATACTTTTATGGCAAGCTGATCCAAATCTTTCACTTCAACTTCTTTTATTATCAGAGTCTTTTTGTATGGTGTCCATTAGAGGCTTCTAAATCTAACTTTGGTCCCGCCCTCACAAGGGTTTGTAAAGACAATTTTGCTTTGTATCTCAGAATGAAATAAATACAAAAAAATAAGTGTTCTGATTTCAATGTCACATGCGTATTTTATGTTATTGTTCATATTTTACTTTTATTCTCGTCTCTTTTCCTATACGCACTTATGTATATCTCCGCTTATTTTCTTTTTTGTTTTTACAATTACATATGACATATAAAATCAACCTTAGTCCCTATTACACATTACTTGTGGATTAAGAGATTGTTTTGAATTAAAGGCTATAAACCCAGGGTAACATTCCCAACTATCTTTCCTTTGCCTAGCAAGATTTGAATATGCTTGAGTAAGGTTCTTCATACCTTTTCCTCAACATTTATTTGGCAACCATACTGGGAGATCTTCCATATCTCTCTGGTTGATTCTATCACGATTGTATTTTATTTTTCTGTTCTGTCTGATTTCTCCTTGAATGATTTTTTTTTCCATGATAGTACATGTTACAAGACAACCCAATATTGGAAATGGTCTTGATAACCAAAACAGCATTGCATTGAATTTATTCAACACTATTTTAGAAACTACTAGTAATCACACTGAACTTGAGTGCTCTTGGGAAGTAATTGAAAGGGAAATAAATATTCATGAAAGTTGGGAAGCCAGGAAAAGGCAGCCCATAAATCAACAATAACCTCCCTTTTCCTACTTCTTTGGTATTTCTTTTCATGTCCTCTAATCCTCATATCTCTCGAAGGAGAAGAGGGTTGTCCCCTCAAGCTACCTCTATTTTTGAAATAGGAAGAAGGGAAATTGTCTTATCAACACAACAAAGTGCTCTTAGGTGAACCTTATCTGATTCATCCAGTTCACCTTTATCACCCATACATATCACTTTCAACATGACATCTCTAGGTAGTGGTAGTGGCACCAAAGGTGCCTCCTCCTCGCAACCTTCTGCTTCATCAGTAATTGGTAGTATCTATAGTCATCAAGTCCCTATTCAATCCACTACCAATCTTGCTAATTTCATAAAGAAATATGGACTTTTGCAATTTGAGGAAGATGCTACAACCACCCCATGGAACATATCTTCCCCCTTGAATCTTGCACCAACCACTCACCCATTACCGAAATTCAAGCATCATTTACCTAGGTTTTCAGGAAGTGGCATCGTTACTACAAACAAACACCTGGTAGCATTTTCTAATGCTTGTCATAACATAGGGGCTAACGATAACGTCAATTGCATGCATTTATTTGTCAATTCTCTCGAAGGGAAAGCTACAACATGATTTTTTGACCTCCCTCCCAAAATCCTTTCCACTTGGGAAGAATCGGTTTATTAGTTCAAGTCCACATATGGACAACCCAAGAGTCGAGTTGAGCATTTAAGGGAATACAATAATATTTCCTATAAGGATGGTGAAACCATTTAATATTTTAACCTTCGCTTCATCAAATTATATAATCAAATCCCTGAACTAATATGCCCTCAAAATCAAGTTGCTTTCATGCATTATTATAATGCATTACCTTCCCCTTATCGTCGCATAATTGAAGAGAAGGATATTGACAATCTCGATTCTGCCCTTCAGACTTGCCTATAATATGAAGAGAAAATTGAAAGAACGAGTCTCCCCAAGGGGGACTTGGTCAAGAAAACAAACATGTCTGCCCTCCTACAACTCATGCAAGATATGAATAATAGGATGATATCCTACGAGAGAAAATGAAATTCCTCTTCCTCTTCCCCTGGTGTTTATTCTTCTTCCTTGGTGCCTTTTTGGAATACTAATGAAAACACTTTTTAGCCAAAGGCCATAATGGCTCGCAATTGGTGTAACTTCCGTGAAGAAAATCATGAGGAGAGTACTTGCAAAGTTAAGAGAAGTGCTAGGGATAAGATCTTTAGCAAAAGGCTCGATACTACGATTGTTATTTTAGATTGGGTTGAACTAGAAGATGTTATGGTAATCAATACTAGGAATAAATCTTACACTGCCAAGGGAAAATATGATCTTCCCCACACTTCTCCCACACCAAACTCATCTTCTCAAAATGTTGATACACAAGTTGTCATAACTTCATATAATCAAGGAGTGTCTTCTCATCTTCCCACTTCCAAGTATAATATCCTTAATCAATTGGCTAATATCAAAGCCGATGCTACACTTTTAGACATGGTTGTCGTCCCAGAACAACAAAAGCATCTTAAATTTTTTATGGAAGGTAATATTTCTACCATAGCCAATCTATTTGAAAAGTCAAAGGAAGAGGACTCAACTGTAAATAAGATAGGTGTAAATAATTTTAGAAATCCTTTAAAAACGCCCCCTTTCTATATTTCAATAAAAATCATGGATAAAATAGCTCATTGTTTCCTAATTGATGGCAGGTCCAGTCCAAGTGTGATGTCTAAAACTATCATGGAAGAGCTTGGCTTATCTTTCACTAACGAAAATTCTAGGAGCATGCTCTCTTATAACAGTTTGCAACAATCAACTATAGGTGAAATCAAGGAAGTAACCTTAGTTCTATGTACACATCTCGAGATAAGAACAACCCTCAACATCTTAGTCATTGATATGCTGGTGAGTAACTATTCAATTATTTTAGGAAGATATTGGAAATCCTCAATTGGTGGATACCTTTCACTTTATGGTACACATTTGTCCATCCCTCGGAATGGAAAGACCATTATAGTCCTCAGGGAAGGAAGGATTTCATCGTATATAGAGAGTGTTCCCAAACCTAATGTAAACTATCTTGAAGAGGAATTGGGAGTGTACTCTATCTTTGCTGATGAGGGTGACACTATGCTTGAACCAATTGATTTTGATGATGGCATGTGGCACATGCATTTCAATGGCTCATGTTCAAACGGAGGTAATGGAGCCGACATCATTCTATGTTCTTCTATAGGTAAAATCCATAATTTCTCTTATAGGTTGGAATTTTCTTGCACAAACAATGTCACTGAGTTTGAGGCCTTATTGTTAGGCATCGAAAATGCATATAATGTTGGCTATGGCCACCTTACAGTTTTTGGTGATTTTGAGCTTGTTGTGAATCTAATACGTAAAATTTATTCACCAAGCAATAAGTTACTTAAACATTATAATCAAGTTGTTTGGATGCTGATTTCAAATGTGTTATCATTTAACATCACTCATGTAAGAGGGAACTTAATTCAATGGATGATAGGTTATGTATTTTTGCAGCATCTCCTACCTGACAAATTTTACCTCAAAGACCTGAATGTACATTCCAATATTTATATCTCCCTCACATCCCTGATAACATAGAATCATGGAAGATTTTCCTGAGTGATGAAGGCATTTGTGATTTCATACAAAATGAACCGTTTAATCCCAAAGAAATCATCTTTATTGAAGATGACAAATTTCCTAAAGGCTTGAATCCTCTCGAAAGTTCATTTTTCGTCAAATGATGTAGGCAACAAAGAAACACATAAGGAAGAGGAATCGAAAAGGAAAGTTGGTGATACTGTTTCCTTGAATAATGGGACATCCAAATCTCCAAAGATCATTAAATTAGGTGCCCAATGTTCTAATGAAGAGAATGAAAAATTCACATAATTACTCTGTGAATTTCAAGATGTTTTTGTTTGGTCATACGCCGATCTTTGTGGTTTTGATCCTGCTCTCATACAACATGCCATTCCTATCAAGGAAGGGGTAAAACCAGTTAGGAAAAAAAAAGACCTATAAACCTTGTGCTCGAAGCCACCATTAGAAAGGATTTGGAAAAATTGTTGAAAGCTAATATAATCTTTCCAGTTAAGTATTCCGACGGGGTTTCAAATTTGGTCCATGTTCAGAAAACTACCGACCATGTCATATTATGTGTCGAATTCTGTGCATTGAATAGAGAAAGTATCAAAGACAATTTTCCGCTTCCCAATATGGAAATGATCTTACAATAGGTTGCAGGGTCTCAAATGATATTATTACTTGACAGTTTTTCTAGGTATAATCAAATCAAGGTAAAAAGGACTGATAGGTATAAAACTACATTTACCACACAACGAGGAACATTCACTTATGAATGCATGCCTTTCGATTTACCTAATGCAGGTGCCACCTTTCAAAGAGCTATGCAGATAACTTTTGACAAACTATTTGGTAAGATTATACAAGTTTATCTTGATGATTTGACTGTTTATTCTAAAAACCAGTTGGATCATTTTGGTCATCTTAGAAAAATTCTCATGCGCTGCAAAAAATTTGGCATTTCTTTAAATCCTTCAAAATCTATTTTCGGTGTCACGAAGGGAAAGCTCCCCAGTCATATTGTTTTTTATTCAAGGATAAGCATAGATTTCGAGAGGATTACTGCCATTCTAAACCTCCCTGCCCCCACCTCCAAGAAAGAATTTCAGGCTTCCATGGGCATTATTAATTTCGTCTATAGATTTGTTCCTGATTTTGCTGTCATGGTTAAGCCAATTCATAATCTTCTGAAGCAGGATCAATCTTTTTCTTGGACAGATGATGTCGAGAATTCTTTCCTTAGGATTAATAAAGCAATTATCTCCACACCGATTCTGACGAAACCATATTTTGAGAAATATTTTATTATATATACCAATGCCACCGAGGAAGCAATTTATGCTATCCTCTTACAAAGTGATGACCAAAACAATGAAAAACTTGTATCTTACATGAGTAAAAGTTTATCAGATGATGAGGTCAAATATTCTTATATTGAGAAACATGTTTTTTCTCTTGTCAAGGCTATAGAAAAATTTCACCATTTTATTTTGGGCAAACATACGCAGATAAAAGTCCCTTTGCCTGCTGTCAAGTTTATGGTTTCACAAACATATGTTTCAGGAAAAAATGCACATTGGCTTGCCAAAATTCAGGAGCATGATTTGACGATCATATCTTTGAAGACAATCAAGGGACGAGACCTAGCCCTTCACTTAGCACAACACCCTGAACCAAGTGAAGAACTTGACGATCAAGATAATCCTCTTCCAATACTATTTTATATTGAATATCAAAATCTCTCTCTATATGAGCATCCTTGGTATAAAAATATGGTGTATTATTTGTGGTATCAAAGGCGCCCAGATGTCTTAGATCCTCATCAAAGAAGGAGACTCTGCCTTGAAGATTCTAAGTATACCATCTTTGGGGACTCTTTGTTTAGAATATTTATTGATGGTTTGCTGCTACAATGTGTAAATGATGAAGAAGCACATAAATTATTACACAAAGTACATGGATCATCAACATTTGTCATCCATATTGGTGGCCATTTTTCTGCTAAGGCTACTGCGTTTAGGATCATAAGAAATGGATATTACTAGCCTTTGATCTTTCAAGATTCTTATAAATTTGCAAGACCCTGTGATAAGTGCCAAAAATTTGCTGGGAAAGAATGCCTTTTTCCATGCATTTACAACATGTCCTCTTAGATTTCCCTTTTTCTAAGTGGGTTATAGACTTTATTGGTCCTATCAACCCTCCATCTTCTGCAAGGCATATCTTTATTTTAACAACCATTGATTACTTTACTAAGTGGACTAAGGCTGTTCCTCTTAGACGCACACATGATGAGTAGGTTGTTTATTTCCTAGAATCTAATATCTTTTCCATATTTGGTCTTCCATTAGAAATCATTACTGACAATGGTCCAACCTTCAGTTTTGCAAAATTGACCCAATTTCTGGCTAAATTAGGTGTCAATCATTTCACTTCATCTACTTATTACCCTCAAGGAAACGAACAAGCAGAGTCTACTAATAAAAACTTGGTCAGAATTATAAAGAGAATCATATAAGGCAAACCTCGCCAGTGGCACACACTTCTAACTTATGCTCTTTGGGTAGACCGTACCACCACCAAAGCGAGTACAAGCTTTACTCCTTTCTAGCTCGTATATGGCCAAGAGGCTATTTTGCCTATTGAATTGGAACTTTCTTCATTATGATTGATGTTACATAATGAAGAATTAAGTTCTTCTGATGTTTTTCAAAGGATAAATATGCTACTAGACTTGGAAGAACAAATAAATTTTGCCTTGGAAAATTTGAAGAAGATGCAACAAACAATGAAGACGTATTTTAACAAAAAGGCAAAAACTACTGAATTTAAAATTGATGATAAGGTCTTATTGTGGGATTCAACTCATGCTGAGAGAGGGAGACATTCTAAATTCCAAAATTTATGGCTAGGTCCATTTAAGATCGTTTCTCTCCTTGACACAAATTCATATGTTCTTAAGGACATGGATGAGCAATTGTTTTCTTATAGTACCAATGGTTCCCATTTGAAACATTATGTGGAATCAGTTTGGCCACCAACTCAATTTTGCGTGAATATGATTGATGTATATTTTTTTCTTACATATTTTCTGTTATTTTGGTTTATTGAATTTTATTTTCTATTTTGCATGGTCATCAAAAATAAAGTCTGGAACAGTTTTTCCATAATGATTTCATTCTGTAAGTATCATTGATCAATGAAAACAAAATAAACACAACTGCTACAATATATTCCTTTTGAAACACTAAGGGAATAACTTTTTGCTTTCAATACTGTTGTAGTATAGTTGGTTTTGTTTTCTTCCTTATTTCTGCTATCCCTTTCCTCCCTCCATCCTAAGATTCAAGAGCATATCAGAATCATTCTCCTCAAAATTCTGAAAAGTTTTTTCAGTTGCGAACCTTGTTGATTGTTATGCATACAAGACCAATTCCCCTCATACATCTCACTTTCCATAAGTTATTCCCTGAAGTCCCATCTCATCTTTCCCCTTAAACCATCATTTTCCCCTTGTTGCATAACTATTTTCTAAGCAATTTCAATCACCTACTTCTATCGGTCTACAGATTCTAGCATTTTGAGTCCTACATCTATTGAGAACAAATTTCCCTGTGGAGTCGCCAGTTTGTTGACGCCTAAAAAACGTAACATGAGATCTCTGCCTGCAAATAAATTGCAATGCATTTATATGTACATATTATTAATATTAAATAGGTGAGACCCCTGTAGAAAAATAATAAAATGAAATGAATCCTCATGTTAAGATGTCAAAGCTTCACTTATTATTGCATTACAAGAATAATTACACGAGTGGGAACAAAAGGAAAGCTCTGGTTCTAATTGCAATTTATCAAGATTGGTTTATGATTTGATTTGAAAAGAAATGTTTATGTTGTTAGACATTCTTTCCCTTGCTACATCTAGACTACGATACTAATTGCACAAACTTATGTTTGGACAATGGGTCATTATATAGTGTATAGGTTCTTTGGCAGATTGTAGGTGTTGTGGATCCTTGTGGTGGTTTTGGACCTAACATTTCTTTAGAGGTTCGTATAGTTACCTTGTCAAAACATTGGATATCTGTGTAAGTGTTGAAGGAATATGGCGCGCTTTATTATGCTATGGTTGATGAAATTTAATATTGGGAGATGGGAACCGACGTACATTTATTTCATGTTGTTATTAACCTATCTCGAGCATGCCACCTTCACTATGTTTTGGTATTCACTGTGGGCGCTCTGGTAAATAGAAACTCCAACATTTTTTTGGCCTTGAGGAAGTTGTGCCTCATGTTTTCTTTAGCTCTAATCTTGCAGGTATGAAGCTTTTATCTCTTCATTCATTAAATTGAAACTCTACTCGAGTTAAAATCATTTTGTTGGCTCTAGGACTTTGCATGCGAAATGTATTTGTTTTCCAAAGTTATATCAGTTCGATTTGGGGTTTTCCTTGTGGGAATTAGAGCAACTCAACCAGAACTATAGCTCAACTCTATGTTGGGGTTAGGGTATGAATTATGTTGTTCTTGGAGAAACCGTGGTATTTATACTGTTGATATAAAAATATGGTGTATTGTTTACATTCTGGCTGTGCAAAATGCGATGTATTTTCTTTCTTGTTGGCATAAAATTGATTCGAACCCGAATTATTGTTCGACGCTCTACTCTATTGGATTATTTGGATTAGTTATGTTTGGAACAAACGCTGGAAATTGAATTGTTGGAAAATATTTTTACAACAATTAAATTCGTGTTTTCTCAGATTCTATGAATAATTTCTAAATGGTTCTCCTTTTCTATAAAAGAAAAGGGCAATGAAAGGTTCTTATGTTACCCTAGCCAAACCCAGACATTGGAAATTTTGTATGTGATAGATGATGTCACCTTGGAAATTTTCCAAGAAACTTTTTGAAGGAATCATTATCACCGTGCTTATGGGTGAACTGTAAATCTCACACCTACTCTGTTTCGGTTCAAGCCTTGTTTCTCATTGAATTTGAACATGTAAATAAATTGAAGTCTGGTTTCTTATAATCATAACATTGATTCGAAAAATCAAAATGTAGGCTCGCTTTGTTATTTATCCATCAGGAATTTGGTTGACTTCTGAAGTTGATATGAGTTATTGATTATTAAACCCACACTGGGGTTTTCAAGCCACCTTGGTTTCACTGCCAATGATTTGTGGTTATAGAGAAATTTTTTATACACCGTCGAAGAGTCCTTTTGATTCCTTTCAGTCTTTCATGCCAATTTAAGATATTTTGGTTATGATTATTGTCAAGCCAAAATGTCGGGTTATTTGTCTCCTACAGATTGCTTTACTATTTTAAAAGAATACCTATGGTTTTGGAAAAAAAGAAAGGTTGACAGTTCTGGAATATTCTTCGAATTTGATATTAAATCGTTTGAAGGTAGTAGTTTGGATGTTGTATGATGAAGTGTTATAAAAGGAATAGTTGTGGCTCAGACGAGTTTTGGTTAATGGGATTCTTTCTATTCGAATCGACCTGGAAAATAAGGGTAAAATAGCTCCAACAAAGAACATTGTTATGAAATATAGAATTAATGAATGATATTTTATTTAATGAAACAATAACCATCTTATTCTCGTCCATTATATTACTTTTTCGCTCATTACATGCCCATCATTCTCCCAATAACATTTAATTCACTTCCCTCTTCTGTTATTATAAATTCATTCAAAGGATTTGGATGATGATTTGGGTGAAAGTTTCAATATGAAGGCATTGTTTTATAAAGGAAGGGCTCTCCATTTTGCTTGAACAATATTTGTTCGTTCTTTCACGTCATGATATCATTTTTCATTCATTACAAAGCACCCCATCTTCCCAATAACCCTATAATTCCATGTTCATTTGCAATTAATTATTAAATTTAGTATTTGGTGGATTATATCAATGGATGGATTGCATATGCTTTTGTTTTGAATAATAGAGCCAACATCTCGATTTTATTTAGATAGAGTAATAGCGAATGGATTGTTAAAAATTTCCGTATGTTGATTGAAATATTGCTTCAGGATGATTTTTTTTAGTAGGGGCAACAATGGCAGAGGTGAAAATTGAGGTAGAGGAAACACTTGGCAAAGAGGTCATAGAAGGCCACGATTCTCGATACATTTCGACGTTGATCCACAAGAACTAAATCAACTTTTTCAAGATGGGTTCTTCAACCTAGTTGGCCAAGGGAGTATCTAAACCCGACTCGAGAGTCCTCCTTTCCAGACTCATCAAAACTTCTCTGGTATCTGTGTTCCCCCTCACGTTTCTATGCAGCCAAAACCACCTACCAATGATGGTTGGCAAGAGATTGTCCATTAGATTGATGCACATCATAATGGTTGGCCTACAATATCATTGCCATTACCCCCTCCTCCACTACCATTCAATGCAAATTCCCAAGCTGATCACATTGTTTCTCCTGTCCAATCCTCACATGCAAGCAAAAGGCTCAAAACCACCATGCCCGAACCAGATATTGATAAAGGGAAAAAAGTGGCCAATTCCCCTAAATCTTCTAAGAATTCCTCTGAATCAGTATCCTCCCATATCCACATCAAATACAATTTCTCCCATGTCATCAACAAGATCCACCCTCAAGGTTCCAATCATCCTAAGGCTGCAACATAAAGATCAAAAGAGGGTAGTAGTGGAAAGAGGCAAACCGCCTCTCATATCAAATATGAATTTTGATGTTGTTATTGGCATGGTAACAAACTGTTTGTTTTGGAAAACAAGCATATATTTAGACAAAATGTTTTGGACCTCATGTATATTATCCTATTTTTGGTCAACAATCATATTTTATTTTTGTTAAATATAAAATGTGTGATTATTTATGTGAATGGGAGTTACAAGGAGAATGTTGGAGCATATCTTGGGTTATTATATTTCACTTTATGCCGATTATTGAAGTCAATAAAAAGGGAGTAACAAGGAGGAGTCATATTTTGTTAAAATTTAACAAAGGGATTAGGGGTCCCGCCTATTTAGTTATTATTTAATAGACCCATATTTATTATTATCCATTTGTCTCAAACTAGTGGTTAAGCTAACTAAAGCTTAACAAAAGAAAGGTAGTTGAACTACCATAACTTGTTTTGAAGAAGAATAAAAGCTCAATCAAAACAAAGAGACAATGGATGAGAGAACATAAGGATAACTTCTGATATAACGTCTTCTCTATACTTGTGACACATTTATTTTTTCATTCATTTTGAGTTTACTAGAAATCTAAACCATCTTGATGACAACAAGGTCTTATTGAAGGCAACAAGATTCAAAACTGAATCATATCTTTCAGCATCTTGTTTTTAAAGGTTATGATCTTCTTTGGAAGTCTGTGTGTTCTTGTTTGTTTATGGATTATATTTCATAACCGATAAAGGACATTTTGCAGAGTCAAGTGACAATGCTTTTATGGAAAGTTGATCCAGATCTTTCACTTCAGTTTCTTTTGTTTTCAGAGTCTTTTTGTATGGTGTCCATCGAAGGCTTTTAAATTTGACTTTGGTCCCACCCTCGCAGGGGTTTGTAAAAATAATTTCACTTTCTATCTTAGAATAAAATAAATACAAAAAAAATCAGTGTTTTGATTTCAATGTCACATGCACATCTTATGTTATTATTCAGATTTTAATTTTATTCTCGTCTCTTTTCCTGTACACACTTATGTATATCTCCGCTTCTTTTCTTTTTTGTTTTTACAATTACATATGACATATAAAATTAGCCTTAGTCCCTAGTACACATTACTTGTGGATTAAGAGATTGTTTTGAATTAAAGGTTATAAACCCCGGGTAACATTCCCAATTTTCTTGCCTTAGCCTAGAAAGATTTGAAAATTCTTGAGTAAGATTATTCATACCTTTTCCTCAACACCAAGGTACTCGCTATCATGAATCATACTTAACCGAGGCATCTCAGTGAAGTTATAACATGACAATCCCTGTCTATACTCAATCTTGGGTATCGTGAGGGATAATATACCTCGCCATATGGAAAATAAATCCACAAATCCTCTCACAACATCCCCACAATGACGTAAATCAATCATTGCCTCAGTTATGTCGGTCATCATCATCATTGTCTGAGGAAATATATCACTCTGATGGACGTTAGGATCCCACCACCAAATTGGAATTCCATCACTCCCAATGCCTGCTGAAATCCCCATGAACCGATCCAACAGAGTTTGGATCTCCTCCTGTGTACTATGGCTACTAATCACCTGGTCCAAATGAAATACCTTTATCATGGATAAAATGCCACCTATCTCATCCAACTAACTCATATAAACCTCCCATGTCCTATTGTGTATAATGAGGGCATCAAATAACAACACTAGATGCCTCTACCACTTCTTGTAAGACTGGAAAGTGACTAGTGCATTGGTCAACCCCAAAGGCATGACCAAGCAATCATAAGGAAGTATGGAAGAAAACCTATGAGTATCTTGCTCCTTGGTACTCATATGGTGATATCCCGGTTGAATATGTGTTTCTCCATGAGGCTCACCCATCCACTCACCAATCCCGGGTAACCTCAACTCAATGGTATGGTCAAGAACTCTGTCAGGAGGTCTCCCTAGAAGAAACACCCCAAAAATCCAATGTAAACTATCATGTTCCAATGAATACCCCTGCATACTGCTGCCTATCACTGAATCGTCCTGTACCATCCTGTATCTCGTAGGCGCTACTGTATCTACCACTCTACTTGAACCTGTATCCTAGAGTGTGCCCATGTATGTCATGTACATGTCCACCCCATCTAGGTATGTATATGTTTCCTTGCATGCTGGTCCACAAGGATTGGGCTCAACTATCTCCTCCATAGCCAAGCCTTGAGAATTTAGTGGGATCTCTAAAAGAAATGGATCATGATCCCCAGAGTGAAAATTAGGAGCATTATCAAAACCCTCCTCAAGCACCTACAACTCTGAATGCTCCTTGTGTGGAATTGTCTCAAGAGTCTCCTCCCTCAAATCATGAGTTCCACTCATGCCCTCATGTGTCACGATTTCCAAAGAAGATGGAGTCTCTACTGCTGTTAGTGATGACGAGTGTGACAAAATCAACTGGTAACGAAGATCCTCGACCTCCCTTTCCTTGTCTTCAATGAACTTAAGAGAAAGGTCCCTATCCATGAACAACTGTAAGTAATTTGATTTCATCTTCTCTAGTGATTCTTTGATGACGTGTAATTGTGCACTAGTGAATATATCTGCAAATCCTTTTTGTATCTCCTCCATCTAGGTTTTCCCAATAAGATATTCAATGAACTTATGAGTACCACTTTCCCTCGCTAAAACTTGTACAATCTTCTCCTCTGTGACCAATAATTGGTCCTTCAAGTCTCGCACTGCTGAAGGCCTTTCTTCATATTCATCATAGTGGCATGGGCTATCCCACCATTGATTTTTTGTTTTGTTGTCCAATGTAAGAACACTACCTTCATCGATACCAATTAGCTAACTAGATGATTCCATGCAATCTCCAAAATGGGGGATAGCCTCATGATCAAACACCGCTTCATCAAGGAAACCCTTCTCTCCACAAGGCCCATCAAATATGTTCTCTAAGTTAACATCAAAGAGCCTTGTGTCCCCCATACCATCAAGAACATTTTATTCTTCTCCATCCCAGATCATAGTGCCATTAATTGGTTCTTCTTCATCCCAAATCACAATTTCATCAATTGGCTCCTCATCCCAAACCACACTGTCACTCCACTATAAATAAACTGTATTAATGCTATCTTCTTCCTTATTTACCCAAATCTCCTTTGTGGCCTTAGGTTCTAAGGCCTCATGAGAGTCCATGTGTTCATTTGGAAAAGAAGAAACATACGAAGAGTCAACATTTTCCTCATTTTTAGAAGTATCAGAATCTTCAGAAACTAGTACCTTTTGTTGAAATAATGTAACTGCGAAGAGCATTCTTATTATTTTGTTATTGGATTAAATCCCCATTGTGGATTAATCATGTCATTATTATTATTTTTATTATTAGGTTAATCCCCATTGAGGATTAACCAAGTCGGTAATTGT
>SNQJ01S0183288.1:3680-19019 GCA_010110895.2 Picea sitchensis | reverse complement strand
AGTAGACCAAGTGTTGAGGAGAGGTTGTTTGGACTTGCATGCAGAAGGAATAGATACTTTTAGGGGCTCAAGACCCATGACAAGTCTAATGGTTGAAATGAGGATAAAAAAAATTGTTTTCAAAGTGGAGATCGTGGAACTTGGAGACTAAAGTTTAGACCACGTGAATATGTGATGTTGAAAAAAAAGGCTAAGTATAATATAGAAAGGTTGTCAGATGAATTTGTGGCATAGGAAAATGGATGGGTATGAAGACCCACTAACCCGCCTACCCCTGAAGTTGAAAAAATGGTTAAGTGTAGTGTAGCAACGAACTTATGACATGTGAAATTGGATGGAGATGAAGGTCCACCAACCTGCCAACTCGCAAACCCGATGAAGAGATGAAGGAAGATTCCCAAAAATGTCTAAGTGTAGAGACTAGTGGAGCATATGGAGAAGAGTGGTGAAAAGAGAAAAATGGTTAAGTGTGGAGATGGAAGGTGAGGGGGATAAGTGATGAGAGTACTTCACAATTAGAAAATGGAGAGGAGAACATGATACATAGAAAAATTATTGATAATATCTTCTTCAAACCCTTAGACTAGATTTGGAATAACATAGGCATGCGAAAATGAATTTTTGATCTGAAAAGGGCATGACGAAGCTGAGACTGAGGGGTGCAGAGTGAACTTATAAAAGTTCAAAAAGTGTATTATTTTGTAACAACCCTCCTGGCTAAGGACATATACTTAGTCAACTGGTGATTTTTTTTTTCTTAAAGTGTGTGCGCGTGTGTAGAAGAATCAACCCCCTCGACTCTATGTCAACACTCGAACCAACAGGATGCAAGTAAGACGAACACATTCAAGACGACCCGACATATCATAGCGACAAAAAGAAGCAGACGCCCCGAACAGGAGGCGGGAAACTAACGGCTGTAGGCAGAGACAGACACCAGGGGTTAGGCATAAAACTGTCACAGAATGAAAGAATCCAACAGTAGAGTCGCAGTAGTGGAACTGTGCCTTTAAACAGCCCGAGACTACTGATACGGCTCAGAGTGTGTCGCAAGAGTGGAACTGTGCCTTTAAACAGCCCGAGACTCTTGATACGACATTGGATTCTTCCACCGGATTTACACACTGACATGAATACTAAGCTACAAGAGGTCTCTATAACCCGCTCGACACAAACATACTTACGCAATAGAAGACCTCCAAGTACTACAAAGTCAAGGATAATCCTGACCTCTACGGGGACGCAATCGGAGGACTCAAATACCGACCCATCACTATTGAGACCTGAAGACATCAGACAAGGCCAACTGCTCCGTTATTTATCATATAACCGACGAAGACTTTATCATAAGGTAAAAGCCAATACTCTCAACCCCCATCAATGGTTATAAGTAATTGCACTAGAACAGGGACAAACCATAATCGTAACCGCATTTCAATTTAGACCATATCATTTACATTCCTATTAAACGAATAATAGCATTGCAAATTAAACATCGTGACGAACATGCAATTAATCCAATTGACAGTGCGATACTACTGTCATCATTAACATTGCAAATTGGATCAGATACTATTAGGGAAATGTAAACAATATTACCATTGCCGATAAGTAATTATTAATATGGCCGTTCAAGGTTCATACTTAGCGTTACAATTTGACAATATTAACCATAAATAAACGAGTTAACCTAGCAGTTGAAGCATCATCATTATATTGCAAATTAAACAATATCAACATTAAACTAAACAAGTTAACATGGTAGCTTAGGCACCAACATTGCATTGCATTCAACAGGTAGCATAGGCACCAACATTGCATTGCATTCAACAATAGTAACATTAATTTAACAAGGTCAGTCATGGCAACTCAAGCATCATCAATTTATACGTTCTTCAAACTTATAAAATATATTAATTTTAAACAATGTTAGTAGGGCTTCTTAAACACCATTATTATATTGCATTTCAAACATTAATAACAATGAACTAACAAGGTTAACCTGGTAGTTTAGGCATCACCACTAAAGTGCCTTTTTAAACAATATCAACATTTAAATTATTGAACATTTGACCTTGACACCCACGTTTCAATTAAACATTCGAATTAACCATTAAATCATTGAACATTTTAAATTATTACATTAACATTCAACAAAACATTAATTATTGAAAAACATTAAATCCTTTTAATGATAACTTCCTTTACACTAACGTTTTAATATAAACATTTAAAATAAATGATGGAATCATTGAACATTTTAAAGTTATTTAATTGACAATCGAAATAAACATTTCACCATTGAAATAAACATTTAATTTCATTGAACATTTTAAACATATACCTAACGTTCTAGATAACATTCGAAATAAACTTTTAAAATCATTTGAGATAAACCATTAAAATCTAGGTCTAAAATGATAGTCATTTTATTAATCTCTTGACAAATTATCAACAGGTTATGGGCGCTTTTAATTTTCCCTCCAACAACGCTTTTCCATTGATGGATCATCTCAGAAGTCTAGCACAAGGGCGTATCATTTGCGCATTCAGCACCCGCCTCAGAGGGCTCTGTACATAGTTTGGAAGAGAGCGTTGTAACGTCTAGGTTTGGTTGTTGATGTGAGTTATTGTTTTTCTGGAGGGAAGTAAAAAGGTCCCGATTTTCAATGGGGGATAGAACTACTTCAACATGAAGAAATTCAAAAACCAAACAGCTGTATTTAATCCCCGACAGTTGTAACCCATGATCGAATGGAGCAACACGCCCTCACCCATAGCGCACCACTCCCCACCGCAGCCAGTAGTCATTAATATTACAATAGAAGGGCCAACAGAGGGTTTAATGACTCACACCTGAACCTACGTTATCGATCCACTGCCCGATGCTTCAATAACCTCCCCAAGAACCAAATCATCCATACAATTAATTTTAACAGCAAGAGAAGGCGTCAGAAGAGAAAAAGTTTTAGCAGCAAAAGTCGAACGGGGTGGTGACGTAAGTCTTCCTCTAGTGAGCATTAGACAGGCGAATTGAAGGGAGGCGGTTGGGATAGCTATTGCTATAGGTCTGATCAAGCGGCTTAAGCTGTAATTAATTTGGGTGTTGTCTGCCTACCAGGATTTATCCTTTGGTGCCATTTTGTTGTAAAAGAAAGGGTTCAAATTTAACACCCGAGAATCAAATGCGGCTGTATCTCAGCCCAATTCCCAAAGCATAAGTGTATAAAGCCACGTTAACCCTAACCATGACTGAAGGATCGAAAGATACAATTGAGATAAAAGGAAGGTTTAATTTTTTTTATCAACTAAACTATTCCAAAATTACACAAGTTTTCTTCACGTTAAACCAGGAGTCGCCACCAGCGTGGCAGTTAATCTTTTCCCAAAGGTCTCAGAGTGTGTGGTCACCAGATCTTTGTGTGAGCGGTTCAAGTCACAAGACTTAACATGGTAGAGAGGGTTCCTAATTTGCGTAACTCAGGGCTGGCCCCGGGAATTCTTCATCACCAAAATTGCAAACAACCCGCATCGCTTTTAATTCCCTCACCAGAATTTGACTAAATTTTTGATGGAAACGCAGACAAGGGATGGTCGTCCAATGATTCACAACAATCGCCCTCTAGCTAGGCGATCAACCACGATGGGAATGGGACTCGACCTCTCCCAAAAAACGAAATTGTTTTTACATAAGGAATGGCGGTACATTCAGCCACATTATCGTCGACCCCAGCAAGTTAAGACGCCCTGTAACCAAAAGTAAAAGCCCGCCTTCAACAGGACGCCGCAGAAATGGTTAAATCCCGTGGCAAGACAAATAAAAATGCTCAGGTATTACGTATGACCCACCAACAACATTTAAAGAAACACACGGTACTAAATGAACGCCCATTGAAATAAAAAAAAACACACCAGGAATAATGTATAAAATCCACCAGCGACATTTAAAAGAATTGCCCACTGGAATGGAATAACCATGCCCCAACACATTCCTGAAATGGTCACAAGAGGACAGTATTCTTACGGCGAAATACCGCGAGGTTCACCAGGTATTTTACAGCAACTGAGAATGCGAAAAGCCACAACAGAAAAGAAAGAAAACCTTGGTAAAAACAAGACATGCCCACACTGGTACCAAGAACCCACGGTGGTACAACCCTAGTAAGGTAAGCACGCCCAATAAACCCACTTCCCAACTGCCCATTGTGCCCAACGAAAATATACTGGGAGCATTTTGCCCATGGTAAAAAGAAGGACGAACCCTAATGCGGAAAAAGCACACATGGTGAAGGCGAAAACCCACTGGAAGAAGCCCCACGGGTAAGCAAATTGACCAGGTAAGAGTAATACCCACCGAGATATTGAAAGGGCCCAATAATATAACTCCAAGGTATCAATAAAAAAAACTCGCCGCACATCAAGCTCCCTGCGTATACAAGAAAATTTTATGCCCAAGGTGAAACGACAGGGCCAAGGAGATAATGAAATTACCCAACACAGATACTCACGCCCAGGGTAGAGGAGTATGCCTCATCGCCTAAACTCCCATAGGGGAAATAGCGGAAACCACTGAACCCTCAAATACACTATTTAAAAAAAAAAAAATAAGACCTCTAAAGCAATATATCACTGTGGCGTTTCACTCTACTGCTTTAGATCATACCTTGGCTCAATTTGCTTGGTGTGTAAATGATGGTTCGCAGGCAATTAGCCCCTCGCTTCCCGCCTCCTTCTTGAGCCGACAAATTTCATCAACTCATCGGTACTCTCCAGCCTAACGCTTAAAATTTCTTCTTCCCCTCAACCCTTCCGAGCCAAGGGGCCACACACAACCGTGAGAGTCTCTAGCTCCTCATTTCTCCTGTGGTCGAAGCACACTAAATAAAAGCTTCCTAACTCCTCCTAGAAAATCGGGCCACTCTCAAAGATAGCAACTAATCTCCAAAAAAATCCCCTTTTCCTCCCCACCTTTTATCCCCTCAAAACCCTAATTCCTCTTTTCACTTAGGTTTTCCCCTTTTCCCCTTTGACTTTCCCTCTCATTTTCTTTAGTTTAATTGCTTGTATATTTCCATTTTGATTTTTATTTTTTATTTTTTTAAATCAAGGCATGTATACCATTTTATTTATTCAATCAATTTTTATTATTTATTTATTTCCTCCATTTTCATATTATTCGTTTAAATATTTTGTATTTTTATTCCCTCTCCAATAAGCTTAAACTTTATTGGTTTTATAATTGTTCATAGTAAAATATACCTATATATATTTTCATTTCTCTATTAATAAACAAGGCCCCTATTTAGTTTACCATTAATATATATGTGTTTTCAGGATCAAAGAGAGATTTAAGCGAAGGCAAACCAAAATAGGGAGAAAGTAACATTTTACAAAATGAATAAAGAGGATTTATGAGGATGGGGATGCATGCATGTGGTATGAACTAGACGAGTATATGGGAGTATGGACACCGGAAGATCCGTGCCATGGAGGTTAGCTTTTGGCAGACAAGGATTAAGGAGGGTGACATATTTGGCTCCAGTTTGTTTCTTTTTTTTTTGACTTCGCTGCTAAGGCCATTACACCCAAATTCCCCCGCTTCTAGAAGGTCTTGTGGGATTAGGCTAGATTCGGAAGCCAGGAAACGCATTGGTTAAGGGTAGTGCTTAAGTTTTTATTCAGGTGATGATGAATTAGGGATAATTAGGGCCGACGACATTCAATTTTACCATGACGCGCTCGCCGTCGCGACCATCGCGCTTAAGGCTACTCGGGCCGAATTCCTTTTGGCGTAATTTGTGCCCTTCAGGACGCACCATCGCTCCAAGGGTGCCACCACTAAGTTTCCTCCGCGCGATGTTCTTCAGATGCACTCCACGCGGCTCCAAGGGTGCTACTCAATTAATCGAATCAATGGTAGACTCTATAACCCTAGAGTCAATACTCCGCCAAGTGAACTAGTAGTAGACTAAGGGCTCTAAGTAGTCAAGGCGGCCCCTCGCCTTTATTGTGCACCGCTTAGAATCATTGTGAGCGACTGTCATAGCCTGCCCTCACCTACATCGTATCCTCTCAACTAGGTGTGTAATCGTTTAACCTACAACAAGCCATCTACAGAGTGCTAGCAGGGTGGCAGTGGTCACACCCACCCCTCTCCCTCAACCTCTCGCATTGTGTGTGGCCTTACTCCATATGTGAGTCAAGTCGGCAAGCTATCACCAGCATCACCACACAATCATGTCAAATTGGTCCATCAACAATCAATCAAATAAAACATCATAATAAACATATCAACCCAAAGCACACTCCCCTCGACTGTCCGAGTCCAGGTTCTACCGATGTCTTTCAGATCCTCAAGGTAAAACCCTGCACACTCAATCAAACTCAGTCAATAGCACCCGGGCTGTCTAATCAAATATTAACACATCATGTCATCTGCCAATCACATCATAATCAAATATAATAGTCTACTGTCAGTAGATTCGTGATTACTCATAGCAAGTGTCTCAATAATAAGGAGTTCAAGTATGCCAGAAAGGTGATGTTACATACACCCTCTTGGTCTAAACTTTCTCCCCAAAGTTTCTCGCAAGTATACATGCAAAATAAAGTATCAATCAGATCATAAGTCTAGCCATCAAACAAAATGGAAATTGCTGACGCATATCATCTGCGAAGGCCCCTCCCAGTCGCCGAGTGTGGACTATAACTGTCTCACTCGACTTTGACTTGATCTACCATTTGACATCGTAACCGTCGAACGCGATGATATAATATGAGGACCGGGCTTAACCATGAGCTTCCCATCATCTGACACTTGCAATTAACTCATGATAATCACATGTGTAGGATCACTAATATAATGTCTTTAAAATAGATACATGAAAACATCATGCATAATACCAAAGAATCGTAAGAATAATAGGCCACTGGCCCCTTTCTTCCACAATCTCAAAAGGTCCCATGAACCTAGGGAGAGTTTATCTCCCTTCCCAAAACTTGATCGAACTCTTACGCTCTTTAACTCGCAAGAATTCGGACATCACCCTCAGAATCATCAAGCCGACCTTCCAAGGCGCGATCGTAATAACTCTTTCCGCCGACCTTTAATGCCTTCTTTAATCCTTTGTCTTATGGATTGCATCGCTTCTTCCATTTCTGATCACTTCCGTCCCACCTTCGTGACCCTGGTATCCTCAAGTCGATCCTAACTCACATGCCCCACACTACGCCTAAAGAAACTCAAAAGGTGCCATCTTTATGGTGCTTTGATAACTCATTGTAAGCTTTCTATCCTACTTCAGAGGCAAGAATTCCTCCCAACTTTTTGTTGGTCCATCAATGCATTACGCGCTAGTCATGTCTTCCAAGGTTTGTTCCGTATTATCTCGGCCTTATCCGGCCTGGCAGTGATACGCTGTACTAAAGTTAAGATGGTTCCTAAGGCCTCTTGGAAACTCTCGGCCCACAATCGCCCAAGAACACTGATCCTTGATCGGATATAACCTTTTTAGGCATGCCATGTAACCTCACAATATTGCCGATGAAACTCGCAATGTCGCGTCTGATAATGTGTCAGAATTATCGTGAATAAAGTGAGCACTCTTCATCGAAAGTGTCTACTACTACAAAAATCGAAGTGGTCTCCTTGCCATCGCTGGAATCCAATGATAAAATCCATCGAAATAACTTCCCATTTCGATTCTAGAATGGTATGTGAAGTAATCCCCGCTTGCGGCTCCATGTTCAAATTTTTACCTGCTGACACTCGACATCTAGCCACAAAGTTTACTATGTCGACCTTCATTCCTTTCCAAAAGAATAATGGTTTGAGGTCTTCCTCATCTTCGTAACTCCCGAATGAGCCATGTAAACGACTACGAGCCTCGCTCAGGTTCAACATCCTCAACTCGCCGTTAGGTGGTACATAAATCCAACCTCTAAACCTCAATAAACCATCGCTATCAAGTGAATATCCTCATAACGTACCATCATTATGTTTTGTCCGGATAAAACCCCTTTGACTTCCGTGGTACCAGCCATCATCATCGCTAGGTGAGAATCTTCAATGATTTATTCAAGCTTAACGCTAAAAGATGGTGCATGGTCTCCGACTCAAAAGCATCCGCCACCGCTTCAATCGCTCCTTTATGTAATTGGTTAATCTCATTGATCAGATTCGCTATAATTCGACCAACGCTGTCACGCCGCTCTCGTCGTTTTCAGGTAAAATGTTGTAGTCCATAATGATCGGGCTTTTACCCAAATTTTGTCCAATAAGGTAGTGTCTCCAAACCAAGGCATATACGATGGCTAATAACTCCAAATCGCGTGTCACGTATTTCTCCTCATGCCCTCTCAACTCTCTGGAGATGTAAGTGATCACTCGTCCGTCTTTGCATCAAGACTCTGCCTAAACGTTCCTTGGATGCATCTGTACATGCCAATAATTCCTTGTTCATGTCGTGGACCTTTAGTATTGGCGCTATCATCAACAACCCCTTGAGCCTCCGAAATTATTCCACACATTTATCGGTCCAAACAAACTTCTTGTTTTTCTTTGCAATTATCGGATTTTGTTATATTCTAAAACCTTCACAAATCGGGTCGATAATATCTCCGCTAATCCCATAAACCATGAATCTTTGTGACATTCGTGAGGGTGCAGGTCATTCCATTGATTAAATTTCAACCTTAATGGATCTCATGATGGCGTCTTCATCGGAGATGACATGCCCTAAGTAGTGAATTCGACCGTAAAAGAGAGCATTTGGACGGCTTCCCATACAATTTGTGTTCGTGACATTGTATACTCGCTAGTACTGGCTATGCTCCTCCGGCCATCCGAGTAGATCAAGATATCAATGAACACTTGACTAATGTTGTCCAAGTAATCATGAACAATGCCCATCAAACTCATGAATACTGGGCGCTTGTTACCCAAAGGCAAACCAGAACTCGTGAATGCGTCCAAAATCTCGCCTTAGCGCTTTAGGGATGTCAACCTTGATTCTCAGAATCAGATATCCGGATCGCAAGTCGATCTTGAGAACACCGCCGCGACCCCTTTCATTTGATCAATAGACCATCAATTCTCGTGGTGATATTTACCTCGATCGAAGCCTTATTCGGGCTGATCTGTGAAGCCGTCAATGCAATTCCTCCATGATCCGTCCTTCTTCGAATGAAAATAACCGGTGCACCCCACGGTGACACACTCAGGAGTATCAGTCCCATGTCCAGCAACTCCTTCGCTTGCATTTTCAAATTTTAAGTTCGTGTCGACATCCGATAAGCCTTGCTATCTGCTTCGCCTCAGCCTTCGTGTCTATGGTAAACTCCGCCTCTTCTCGACGCAAGATCCGTGTAACTTCCCTTCGAAAACGTCATGAAACTCCTTCACCACCGGAAGGTGTTCTAGACCCTCGGCTACTCCCTTTTCTCAAGCGAGCAATGCAGGATCGCATAAAGTTTGCACCCCTTGGCATACTCTTCCGTAACTGTAAAAAAAGAGACGAACCTCATGGAAACCCCCTGGTTCCACCCTACAATCACACGCCTCTGTCCCTCATCATCAACCAAAATCAAATGTTTCGTCTTATAGTTGAGTAACGCCTC
Source organism: Picea sitchensis (assembly GCA_010110895.2). NCBI lineage: Eukaryota > Viridiplantae > Streptophyta > Pinopsida > Pinales > Pinaceae > Picea > Picea sitchensis. The sequence continues at coordinate 9,401 of SNQJ01S0183288.1, read as the reverse complement.
ATGCGATTCCAACCAAACCATACCGGATCACTTGTACGCCATAAAGATCCTGATCGCGGACGCTTAAGTTGACTTCGTGAAAATCCTCCTGTGTTAAGGGCATGTACCAGAATCTTTCCTCCAACCTTCGCTATTCTAGAAGCTATCTCACGGCTAAACTCATCTTGTTCGAATCCCTTTTTACCTTTAACTCCCTTTTAGGCCGCATCGTAAATGAAGCTCTCGCAGAGCTCCTGTGGGTCTATCAAATGCTATAATCCGGCTACCGACCGTACCGGCTGCCTCGAAAGGCAAATTGACTGGTGCTCACCGGGCGGTTATTCACCACGATGAACTGGCGGCCTTGCCCATATCTCCCACGGTAGCGGTCCGGCTGATCCGGACGCCCAGGTCCTCTCCACAGGACAATCAAACTGGTAGTGTGGCTCCCCACAAATCCAACACACCTTCTTCAGTCCAATATTCCTGGTACACGAAGTAGAAGCTAACGACCCACAAACTCGAAACCATGGTTTGTTCTATTGAACATGCATAAAATGTTCAATAGAGCATACGAGGATCACAGAATGTTAGGCCAACAACTTCCGCTTCGAGGACCAGGAGTATTGGACCAAAGAAAGGGTGTAGTGAAAGTGGATCCCCCTCTAGAAGCCACGATGAATCAGCGTATGTCTCGCTGGTGTTCGATGCTACCAAGAACTCTCGCCTCTATGGGTCTCGGCCGAGTCCCGGTCCGAATTTCAATCGATAAGCTCCTCCTCGCTATGAGGGCCTTTTGGACCGCTGGGCTGCGTAAGGTTTGAGGTATCAAGATCCTAAACTTTTCACGCAGGATTCCGTTAAGGCCAAACACAAACCCTCGTTGACCTTTGAGCTCTCAGAAGAAGGTGCGGAGCATACCGAGTAGCTCCATAAAACGTGCCTCGTACTTGGGCACTGTACAACCACCATGTTGTAAGGCATTTGAAATCGTTGAGTTGACGCTCAATTAATTCCTATGAAAGGTACCTCTGTCGGAACTGTTCCTCAAATAGTTTCCATGAAACGTCGTCGACGACATTGTTCAAAAGTGGTAGGAGCATTTTCTTCCATAGAAGAGTGCTCCTCTTCCATTGAAAGACCGCCATGCGAACCTTCATAAGTTGGAGGTATAATCACGGCGTGAAGCACATCGCCATATCTTCAACCATGCCTCTGCCTACACCGCCCCGGCACCAAAAGAACTCTCGAAATTTTACCTTCGAAGTTCACTCGAATGCTACCGTGATCTACGGCAAGGCCAAGCAAAGATAACCTCGGGCTCGCGGCCTGCCTTGTTCTCACCCAAACGGGCCATCAAAGCCGTAAATGCGCTGGGAAGGATCTCTTCATCATCCCAACAACATCACCAACCGATATATGTTCCTACCCAAGAACCTTCTACTCCGGGTTGTTCTCAAAGGCCGATAGCCGGCCGAGGCGCCCCGCCTCTCCCCTAGCACCTCGTCGTCTAACTCCGCGACATCCCCTAACCAATATTACCCTCATGCACATAATCAACTCGATCAACAATAGTATATATAAAATAAAACCCACTCATATCAACAAAAGCCGCTAGCAAATCTCAAGTCGCGGGTCGAACCGCTCGGATACCATATGTAACAACCCTCCGGTTAAGGACATCTACTTTAGTCAATCCGCAATTTTTTTTCTTAAAGTGTGCGCGTGTGTAGATGGAACAACCCCCTCGACTTTATGTCAACACTCGAACCAACGGGATGCAAGTAAGATGAACACATTCAAGACGACCGGACATATCATAGCAACAACAAGAAGCGCGTGACGCCCAAATGTGAGGCTGCAACTAACTACCGTAGGCGTAGATGCACACCGTGGGTTAGGCACAAACCGCTACTGCACGAAAGAATCCAACGCAGAGTCAGCAAGAGGTGGAACTATGCCTTTAAAATGCCTCGACTACCGACACGGCCAGTGTACCGCAAGAGTGGAACTGCGTCTTTAAACGTTCTCGAGACCCTTTGATATAGTAATCGGATTCTTCCAATCGGATTTGCCATTAATTTATTACGAATAAGCTACATGAGGTGTCTATAACCCACCCGACACGAACATACTTACGCAATACAAGACCTCCAAGTACTACAAAGTCAAGGATAATCTTGACCTCTATGGGAGACTTAAGTCAGGGGAACTCTAATAACGACCCACTCATATTGAGACCCGAAGACATCAATCAAAATCATTTTCTCCATTAATTATCATATAACCGACGAAGACTTTATCATAAGGTAAAAGCCAATACTCTCAACCCCCATCAATGGTTATAAGTAATTGCACTAGAACAGGGACAAACCATAATCGTAACCGCATTGCAATTTAGACCATATCATTTACATTCCTATTAAACGAATAATAGCATTGCAAATTAAACATCGTGACGAACATGCAATTAATCCAATTGACAGTGCGATACTACTATCATCATTAACATTGCAAATTGGATCAGATACTATTAGGGAAATGTAAACAATATTACCATTGCCGATAAGTAATTATTAATATGGCGGTTCAAGGTTCATACTTAGCATTGCAATTTGACAATATTAACCATAAATAAACGAGTTAACCTAGCAGTTGAAGCATCATCATTATATTGCAAATTAAACAATATCAACATTAAACTAAACAAGTTAACATGGTAGCTTAGGCACCAACATTGCATTGCATTCAACAATAGTAACATTAATTTAACAAGGTCAGTCATGGCAGCTCAAGCATCATCACTATATTGCCCTTTCAAACGATAAAAATATATTAATTTAAACAATGTTAGCAGGGCTTCTTAAGCACCATTATTATATTACATTTCAAACATTAATAACAATGAACTAACAAGGTTAACCTGGTAGTTTAGGCATCACCACTAAAGTGCCTTTTTAAACAATATCAACATTTAAATTATTGAACATTTGACCTTGACACCCACGTTTCAATTAAACATTCGAATTAACCATTAAATCATTGAACATTTTAAATTATTACATTAACATTCTAAATAAACATTAATCATTGAAATAACATTAAATCCTTGAACATTAAATGCTTTACACTAACGTTCTAATATAAACATTTGAAATAAACGATGGAATCATTGAACATTTTAAAGTTATTTAATTGACAATCGAAATAAACATTTCACCATTGAAGTAAACATTTAATTTCATTGAACATTTTAAACGTATACCTAACGTTCTAGATAACATTCGAAATAAACTTTTAAAATCATTTGAGATAAACCATTAAAATCTAGGTCTAAAATGATAGTCATTTTATTAATCTCTTGGCAATTTATCAGCAAGTGATGGGCGCTTTAATTTTCCTCCAGCTGTAACGTTTCCATGATGGATCATCTCAGGAAGTCTAGCAGTCGGTGGCGATCATTTGGAGTCCAGTGAATTCAGTTCGTAGGGCTCTGTACATAGTTTGGAAGAGAGCGCTGTAACGTCTAGGTTTGGTTGTTGATGTGAGTTATTGTTTTTCTGGAGGGAAGTAAAAAGGTCTCAATTTTGAATGGGGGACAGAACTACTTCAACATGAAGAAATTCGAAACCAACAGTTGTATTTAATCCCCGACATTTGTAACCCATGACCGAATGGAGAAATACGCCAACACCCATCGCTCACCACTCCCCACCGCAGCCAGTAGTCATTAATATTACAATAGAAGGGCCAGCAGAGGGTTTAATGACTCACACCTGAACCTACGCTACGATCCACTGCCCAATTCTTCAATAACCACCCCAAGAACCAAATCATCCATACAATTAATTTTAACAGCAAGAGAAGGCGTGAGAAGAGAAAAAGTTTTAGCAGCAAAAGTCGAACGGGGTGGTGACGTAAGTCTTCCTCTAGTGAGCGTTAGACAGGCGAATTGAAGGCAGGCGGTTGGGATAGCTATCGCTATAGGTCTCATCAAGCGGCTTAAGCTGTAAGTAATTTGGGTGCTATCTGCTTACCAAGATTTATCCTTTGGTGCCATTTCGCTGTAAAAGAAAGGGTTCAAATTTAACACCCGAGAATCAAATGCGGCTGTATCTCAGCCCAATTCCCAAAGCATAAGTGTATAAATCCACGTTAACCCTAACCATGACTGAAGGATCGAAAGATACAGTTGAGATAAAAGGAAGGTTTAATCTTTTTTTTATCAACGGAACTATTCCAGCTTACACAAGTTTTCTTCACGTTAAACCAGGAGTCGCCACCAGCGTGGCGGTGAAGCTTTTACCAAAGGTCTGTATGTGTGTCGACCAGGCTCTTCGGTGAGCGGTTCAAGTCAGCAGCACTTAACATGGTAGAGAGGGGTTCTGAATTTGCATAACTTGAGGGCGCGCGTCTCGGGAATTCTTCACTGCCCCGAAAATTGCAAACAACCCAGTACTGTTTTAATTCCCCGCCCAGAAATTTGGATAAATTTTGATGGAAACGTAGCCAAGGGAAGGTCGCCCAACGATTCACCACCTTAACCCTACAGCTAGGCGATCAATCAAGATGGGTAAAGACTCGACCTCCCCAAAAGAGAAATTATTTTTACAGAAGAAAAGGCAGTACATTCAGCCATGTTACCGTCGACCCTAGCAAGTTAAGAATGCCTGAAACCAAAAGTCAAGCCCGCCTTCGACAGAACGCCACAAAAATGGTTAAATCCCGTGGCAAGACAAATAAAAACGCTCAGGGATTACGTATGATCCACCAGCAACATTTAAAGAAACACACGGTACTAAATGAACGCCCATTGAATAATAAACAAAAACATGCCATCAAATGTATAAAATCCACCAGCGACATTTAAAAGAATTGCCCACTGGAATGGAATAACCATGCCCCAACACATTCCTGAAATGGTCACAAGAGGACAGTATTCTTACGGCGAAATACCGCGGGGTTCACCAGGTATTTTACAGCAACTGAGAACGCGAAAAGCCACAACAGAAAAGAAAGAAAACCTTGGTAAAAAAAAGACATGCCCACACTGGTACCAAGAACCCACGGTGGTACAACCCTAGTAAGGTAAGCACGCCCAATAAACCCACTGCCCAACTGCCCACTGTGCCCAACGAAAATATACTGGGAGCATTTCGCCAATTGTAAAAAGAAGGACGAACCCTAATGTGGAAAAATCACCCATGGTGCAGGCGAAAACCCACTGGAAGAAGCCCCACGGGTAAGAAAATCGACCAGGTAAGAGTAATACCCACCGAGATATGAAAAGGGCCCAATAATATAAATCCAAGGTATCAATATGTAGAAAAAAAAACCTACTGCACATCAAGATCCCTGCGTATACAAGAAAATTTTACGCCCAAGTTGAAACGACAAGGCCAAGGAGATAATGAAATTGCCCAACACAGATACTCACGCCCAGGGTAGAGGAGTATGCCCTACTACCCCAAAACTCCCACAGGGGAAAATAGCAGAAACAACAGAACCCTCAGCTACACTATTTAAAAAAAATGAAGACCTTCTAAAGCAATATATCACTGTGCATTCTACTCTACTCGTTTCAGGATCATACCTTGGCCTAGTTTGCTTGCAGCGATGGTTCCGGTGCTCCAGCCGCTCCTGCTCCTGCTCCTGCTTGCCGACAGCCACCAACTCACTGGTACCTCCCAGCCAACGCTAGGGGTACTCTTCTTCCCCCTCAGCCCCCCGAGCCGCAAAGGG